>JASEVX010000001.1:236429904-236563376 GCA_031761405.1 Serripes groenlandicus
GGAGGGAGGGAGGGAGGGAGGGAGGGAGGGAGGGAGGGAGGGAGGGAGGGAGGGAGGGAGGGAGGGAGGGAGGGAGGGAGGGAGGGGGGGGGGAGGGGAGGGAGGGAGGGAGGGAGGGAGGGAGGGAGGGAGGGAGGGAGGGGGGGGGAGGGGAGGGAGGGAGGGAGGGAGGAGGGAGGGAGGGAGGGAGGGAGGGAGGGAGGGAGGGAGGGAGGGAGGGAGAGAGAGAGAGAGAGAGAGAGAGAGAGAGAGAGACAGAGACAGAGACAGAGAGAGACAGAGAGAGAGAGAGAGAGAGAGACAGAGAGAGAGAGAGAGACAGAGAGAGAGAGAGATATATAGAAAGAGAGAGAGAGAGACAGAGAGAGACAGAGAGAGACAGAGAGAGAGAGAGAGACCGAGAGAGACAGAGAGAGAGAGAGAGAGAGAGAGAGAGAGACAGAGAGAGACAGAGAGAGAGAGAGACAGAGAGAGAGAGAGACAGAGACAGAGACAGATACATACAGAGACATACATACAGACAGAGGGATAGCGAGAGGGACAGAGAGACAAAAATACAGAGAGCGAATGAGACAGACAGACAGACAGACAGACAGACAGACAGACAGACAGACAGACAGTCAGACAGTTAAAGACAGAGACAGACAGTGCATGAAGAGCAATTTCTCCTGTTGCCACTATAGTTTCAACTCTTTTTAATAACTATTTCATTTACAGATATTAACAATACTTTTTCCAAAGTCGTCTGTTTTAGGTTTGTTGTAAGTGGGAAAGGGTTAAATCGTCTCTTTATCGAATGAACGGCTTGCCCCGCGGTACTGATACTAGAATAATTTCAAATGTCGTATGATTTCAAAACAACTGAGGAAATATTTAGTTATATCTAGTAATTTGGAAGTATAAGCGTTGAATACATTGTGTGAAATGGAGAAATTTCACGTTTGAAATGTTTTTCCTTACATGTATTCCAAAGTTGATTAAACAATTGTGAAGTTGTCAAATTCTGCGAACATTGTCCGCCGACAATTAAAAGAACTTACCTCCAGTGTATCTTTATTTTGATTCCAAAAGGGAGTGAATAAGACAACTTTGGCGTTTCTCAAGTAAAACAAGGGCACCGCAAAGCGGATGCATCCCCTCGGTATTCAAAGTCCAATTTTGACCTTGACTTTAACCTATGACCTTGAAAATAAATAGACTTCTAGACCTTGCCATATACTAACTGTATACCAAGTTTGGTTAAGATCGGTCGACGGATGTTCAGTGTAGAGTGGTTACAAGGTTGTTACGGACGGACGCACGGACGAACGAACAAACGAATGGACAGTCCCGTTACTATAATCCCCATCGCAAACTTCGTTATCCGAGGGGATAATAACGTCATGAAGTAATATTTGCAGTATGAACGTACATTTATATTTTGACAACGGTTGGTTCGCTTGAAATTGGTTTCACGCCTCCTTCAACAGTGAAAGTTATATCACAGAATTTACCTTGGTGAATTACCGGTACTTTGAAACCAGCACATCAGTCGTAACATTGATCGTCATACCAAGTAGCCACTACTATTGCTTTAAGTATGACCCATTCGGGGATATTGTCCTGATTTTCCGCTTTCGAGACGGGCACTTTGATAACTTGACCGCTAGGCGGTGACACCGTGGAATGCCTTACCTGGCCTTATGTTGGTGAGTCACTTATCGAACTTAAATATGTGAATGTGTGTTCTATCGCCGTGATACAAACGGAATATTGTTTTAAAACGATGTAAACCCCCGGTTACACAAGCATAATACAATGGAGAACAACCCTTTTATTATCTTAATTTGTTTTATTGTACAAGGCATGTAGGTCGCTCCATGGAGAAAGTGGCCCCTGTCCTGCGACCTGCTGTAACACTGATTACTGTAACGACCACTGTAACAACAAAACAACAACTAAAACAACAACAACTACTACAACAGCGCCTGCGACATCGAAGACAACGACGGCGGTAACGGCGAAACCCACAGGTAACACTATTAAAGAGTAACTACATACGTAAAAGACATCGAGTTTGTGACCAGCGAAGATTCAGATCAGTCTGCGCGTCTGGATCTTGCGTGGTTAAATCGATATGCAATTTGCTTGTAATTGCCTTTGATTTCAAAACCTCGGATAGTCGGTTTTTGAGCCATGTTCATCAAGTTGTTATGATCTAGATATAAGTAGTTTCTTTTTATTGAATTGGCATTTATCGTTGCTTTCAAATAGTTTTCTGATGTAGGAGGCCTGATGTTTTCAAGGTGCGCGCGCGCGCGTGAGTGTGTGCGCGCGTGTGTGTTGTGTGTGTGTGTACTACATTATACTAAGGTACTACATGTATATGATGGACTATTTTAGGACCAGCGTGCAGTCAGCCTTTCCACCATGTACCCGGCACACATCTGTGTATAAAAATACACGACACCACTAAAACGTGGGAGGAGGCCCGGAAAGACTGCCAGAGGGACCACGCGGATTTGCTAATTATTAAAACCGACGATTACAGACTTAAGTTATATAACTACGTAAAGGACACGTCGCATCGTAGTGAGTGAGTTATATACCGCTTCGGGGGTCTTGTGGTAGATCATCCACCTCTGACACGGGAGGTCGCGGGTTCATTCACAATTCGGGTCATACAAATTACCTAAACAATGGTAGAAATGGCGTTCCTCCTTCGCGTTAGGGATTCTAGCGTGAGCTTTTCGAATGACTCGCTGGTGTCAGGATAAATAGACTAGCAGTACTGATAATTAACCTAGGAAACATCGTGTTATAACTGAAATATTGTTGAAACTGTCGTGTCATAAAACACCAAACCAACTAACAAACGTTCAAATAACTGCTTCATAAACCCAACAGTAACGAATCCATCCAATTAACCCTTTCTCAGATACAACAAATCTGCAACAGCTGTCTTTAAAAACAATAAGTAAAAATATTTGTTCAATCAAGCTGATAACTTTGTGGCAAAATGTTCAAAAGTCGTTGCTGCAGAGGCGTCAGAAAGCGTCGGAATAAAGGAAAGGTTTAAGTTGTAGATGTTTAAAGACCGCTTAACGACTATCGGTAATGGTTTATACTTACATTTTCCCCTCATACAGACGCTTTTTGACGACCTTTGAAAACATTTTATAGAGCTTATTTATAATTGTGCCTTGAAGTTTTCAAAGTTGTCTGGAGCAGATGTGTTGTTTGTGGGATAAGGTTAAAACAAATCAAACATGCGAGCAATTTTGAAGAGGATCTCCCAAGAAATATTCCTAGTAGTTTACATCAAAATCAGGTCAGTAGTTTCTAAGGGAATTTCAGTCTTCATCAATGTAAGTCAACACGCCCCTGCTCCTGGAGTTAATGTTTATTGACATTTTACACACATTGAAGACATTTGGTAGAACAACCTTTAGGATTTTTGTAATCAGGCTAGATGGTTTTCGAAATGCGTAATTCAGCTATAAAAGTCATAGCTCAATACACCCCGATTGCCTAACATGGTTTTTGCATCACAAACAAAAAACATGTGATGCACAAGAACCGGGTAGTTTTTAATGAGTTTACTGTTGGTTTGTTTGCGATGCATGACGATGGGCGTGGCTTAGAATACAATCTCGGATCTGTGAATTTAAGGAATCTAGTAGAAGTTCACACATGGCACATTTCTGGATTTTAATTATACACTTGGTTATCGAGGAGATTAATTATGAATTACTTTGGTCAAACCCCATCCACTGGCGTTCATGATTTTGACAAATCATCATGACGTGGGTCAGCCTAGAGACATGTATGCGCAATTGCTTGAAAATCGACGAAAAAGTTTCCAAGGAAACAGCTTTTGTTTTGTATCCCCTTTCTGCTGCCATTGAAATCAGATTTCAACATGGATTAAAAATATTTGAACATTTACGAGATGGCACCGAGAGACTACTCAAAATGAAGCTTCATCGCAATTGACCAAGTGGTTACAGATACAATGTTTTAAAAATGTGTTGACGAACGCACGACGCGCAACAAATAAAAACGGACACAGGGATATAAGTTCACACTTGAAATAAACGACTACTATACTTTATTGAATCCGTCTTCTTTGGGTCAATGTCGCTGGCGTGTGTGTGTGTGTGTATTGTGGAAATGATGAAATATTTACATAATACCCACTGTCTAGCTAAAACAGGTGTATTTATATTTTAAACATTGATTACTGGATCGGAAACAGAACGATGATTTTATATTCGTAAATGGTGAAAACATTTGTAACACAGTGTGGGCATCGGGTCAACCAAGTCAGGGCGATGAAAGCTGTGTACGACTCATGTTCGACGGCCATTACCTCTGGGGAGATCGTTTGTGTTCTCATCGTTTCGCTTATATTTATCAAAAGTAAATGTAGATAAATAAAAAATATATTTCCGCAAGTTCAAATTTAACTTTAAAGTAAGTGCATCAGGTCAACCCCAAAACGGCCTACCCAATGTCGGCTATGTTTATGACATATAACAACGGCTTCAACAATTATAGTACAGGGTCAGCATAGAAAAAACGTCGTTGTAATTTAATAATAATTTAATTGTAATAATTTGAAAATCGACCCAGCAGTTTCTATGAAACAGCTTTTCAATGATATTTTAATTAACATTGATTCAAAATATCAAATACAACTTTCTATATCCATCATTTTGGACCAATTTCAATGGATGTGACGGTCTGGAAATACAGTTTGAAAGCTATGATCAAAGGATGAAATATTTTCACAATGCTTTGTTTAGCTAAAATAAGTGTATCTTTATTGTAGACGATGATTACTGGATCGGATTGTACGATTCTAAAAAGAACGATCATTTTATATTCGTAAACGGTGACAACGTTGGTCACACAATGTGGGCATCGGGTCAACCAAGTCAGGACAACGAAGACTGCGTACGACTATATATGGGCAACCATTTCCTCTGGGGAGATCATTGGTGTTCAAGACATTACGCTTATATTTGTCAAATGTAAATGTAGATAAATAAAAATATATTTCCGCATGTTCAGATTTATTAGCGCGTTCGATCAAACCCCAAAACGTCACACCCAGTGGCGGCTATGTTTATAACATATAACAACGGCTTCAACAATTATAGTACAGGGTCAGCCTAGAAAAACGTCTTTGTAATAATTTGAAAATCGACCCAGCAGCTTTTCAAAGATATTTCAATTTATCACATTTCTGATGCCGTTGCAACCATATTTCAACATTGGTTCAAAATATCAAATACAACTTTCCATAACCGTATTTTTAGGCCAATTTCAATGGCATGTGACGGTCGGGAAGTCCAGTTTGAAAACTTATGATCCGATGAAATATTTTCACAATGCCCTTTGTTTAGCTAAAATAAGTGTATCTTTATTGTAGACGATGATTACTGGCTCGGATTGTACGACTCAAAAAAGAACGATCATTTCATATTCGTAAACGGTGACAACATTGGTCACACAATGTGGGGTTCGGGTCAACCAAGCCAGGACAACGAAGACTGCGTACGACTATATATGGACAACCATCTCCGCTGGGGAGATCAATTGTGTTCTAGACATTACGCTTATATTTGTCAAAAATAAAAAATTATTTGTCGGTACGTTGCGAGTAAATTTCATTTCTTAAAGATCATTGATTTTTATATATGTTAATGGTTAAAATATTCGTGACATATTAACCAAGACAGGACAACGAATATTGCGTACGACTATATATCGGCAACCACTTCCGCTGGGGGAGATCATTTGTGTTCTAGACATTTCTCTTATATTTGTCAAAAACAATAAAAGATAAATAAAAAGAAACATTTGTCGGTACATCTCATTTTGTCTTTCAGTTCAATTATTTTTTTATTTGTTAATGGTAAAATTATTCACCAAGTCAGGTCGACGAGAGCTGCGCACGGATAATTTCAAACGATCACTTTTTTCTGGGTAGACCAATTCAAAGACCTAATAACACATGTTATTAGGTCTTTGACCAATTCCATCCCAGCCATTTCGCTTATATTTGTCAACAAGAGTACCGCAAACGGTACATAATACGCCCGTCAGGAACTTCTTTGTAAGTTTCCTCTTTGTTTTGATATATTGTTTGTTTGTAAAAAGTTAATAAAGTCGTTCAGGAATAAGTTGTTAAAGAATAATGGGAAACTATGAAAAATGCATAACTCATGCAGAAATTGACAAATATTCTAAGTCCAAAAAGGGCCATAACTCATTCAAAAATTGACGAAATCCGAGGAAATGTGAACTTGATCTGTGACACATGATTACAAAGCCATATACACAATTTCAGGTCAATAGCTCAAAGTATGTAGGAAAAAGTGCGGAAAACCAATATTCTAAGTTCAAAAAGGGGGCATAAATCATTCAAAAATTGACGAAATTCGAGGAAATGTGAACTTGATTACAAAGCCATATACATAATTTCAGCTCAATACATCTAAGCATGTAGAAAAAAAGTGCGGAAAACAAATATTCTAAGTCCAAAAAGGGGCATAACTCATTCAAAAATTGACAAAATCCCAGGAAATATGAACTTGATTTGTGAAACATCACTGCAAAGCCTTATACAGCTCAATAGCTCAAAGTATGTAAGAAAAAAGTGCGGAAAACCCAACAAACGGACGGAGGGACATGACCATACCATAATACGTACCGTTTTTAAGAAACGGTCGTATAAAAAGGACACAGATATATTCAGAAAGCAAACTTTATACGAGATGTTCCGCGACAAAAAACCAACATTGTGGACCCGGATCAGCATAAGCATGCCGCGCAGGCTAACCCGGCTAGACACAACCCCCGAGACGGAATGTGTCGGTCTGGATTAACATGCGCGGACTGAGCTTGCTAATATGGGTCGATACATTACGTAGAGTGCATAATGTTGGTTTTCTCGTTGAACGGCTCATATGTGTTTATATGAGATCAATCAATTTCTATGGTTTCTATTTTGCATACTTAGTGTTTGAAGTCGGATGAAAGGCATTCAAATACTTATTTGTCTGGTCAGTCCGCTTTGAAATCTTATTTATTGTATATTGATTGCGAAACACGCTTTCAGCTTACTTTGATCACGCGTGTTGACGTAACATGTAATCGCTCCGTTTGTGGAGAAAAATATCTACGACAGAACCCGCTCATCACAGGATTCGAACCGAAATGACTGTCATGTGCAAGGCAATATATACCCACCCCCCCCTTTTTTTTTTCTTCGAAGGGAAGCAAAATACAATGATCCTTGAAAACAAGACTGAGATATCATAAGTTTACTGTACACCTTAAGGTAACAAATTCACATTTAACATAATCATCAAAATACATGTAACTGTTCTAAAGTCACTCCCAAATCAACTCAATCCATTCCGAATTCTTCTTTTTTGTTTTTACACAAAAGATCCCATCTATGAGGAAAAGATACAAATTGGGGCAAGGCATTCACAAACCGACCTTCTGGACATATATACAGACTGATAGTGATCTTCCCTGTCCCCAGTCGTATAAACATCCTGGAAGTCTCTGAAGAATGCTCATGACATTAACCCTTTCCCACATATAGACGCTTTTTGACTCCTCTGCTGCAGACGACTTTTGAAAACACTGACAAAAGGAGAAATTGCTCATGATAAGCAATTTCCCCTTTTGCCACACTGTTTTCAACTTCTTGCATCAGTTATATTTTCATTTACAGAGATATTCCAATTTTAAGGCTAAAACGTTTTAAAGTCGTCTGCTGCAGATTTTTAGTATGCGGGAAAGGGTTAAGAAACCAATCAACTACATACCTATATGTACGTGTAATCAATTTTATCGTAATTGCCACCAACTCCAATACCTCTAAAGGTCGGTTGTTCAGTGATGTGGCTCAAACGACCAATGTTTCAGTATTTTCATGGCAGTGAATTGTAAAATGGAACATTTTTTTCAATGCATTTTTCAGTGGCAACTGGTAGGTAAAAGATACCAGTTGAAACAGTGGAGATTCAGATTAGCCTGTACATCTGCTGTCTAATCAGAATCTACACAAATTGAAAGAAGCTCCCGACACGCTTATGTAAGTAAAATGTAAACAGTGTAGATCTTGATCAGGTTCTACACTAGAAAGTAGGAAATGTACCTTGCCCAAAGACACTCCAACATGACTGTCGTGACCTGGGATTGAATCTAGGACACCTTAAAGGGAAGTAACAGTCCAAGACTGACCTGGAGTGAATGAACCCAGATGAATAAACAAGAGGGCCATGATGGCCCTGGAATCGCTCACCTGATTTTTTTTTTTCACCTTAGCTATTTAAGCCCCGCCCCCTGGCAGTCATAGTTTCCGACCAATCAACTTGGCTTGAAGGAATCTGATAGAGGGTCACGCTAGGAACATTTCTACAAAATTATTTGGAAATCTGCCAGACACTTTTGGAGGAGAAGATTTTTTAAGTTTTCACTATAGCCATAAAAGGCAAAATAGCCCCGCCCCCCCTGGTGGCCATGTTTTTCGACCAATCAACTTGGCTTGAAGGAATCTGATAGAGGGTCATCCAAGGAACATTTCTACAAAATTATTTGAAAATCAGCCTGACACTTTCGGAGGAGAAGATTTTTTAAGTTTTCACTTTGGCCATAAAAGGCAAAATAGCCCCGCCCCCTGGCGGCCATGCTTTTTGACCAATCAACATGGCTTGAAGGAATCTGATAGAGGATCACCCAAGGAACATTTCTATAAAATTATTTGAAAATCGGCCTGACACTTTTGCAGGAGAAGATTTTTTAAGTTTGCACTATAGCCATATAAGGCAAAATAGCCCCACCCCCCCCTGGCGGCCATGTTTTTCGACCAATCAACATGGCTTGAAGGAATCTGATAGAAGATCACCCAAGGAACATTTCTACAAAATTATTTGAAAATCGGCCAGACACTTTCGGAGGAGAAGATTTTTTAAGTTTTCACTATAGCCATATAAGGCAAAATAGCCCCGCCCCCCTGGCGGCCATGTTTTTCGACCAATCAACATGGCTTGAAGGAATCAGATAGAGGGTCATCTAAGGAACATTTCTACAAAATTATTTGAAAATCTGCCAACCAGTTTGGGAGAAGAAGAATTTTGAAGTTTAATCGGTTTCGTTGCCATGGAAACCAGAATTTTGCATGGATCCCAAAAATTTGAAGGAATTCTGGTGAGGTCATTGAGAGGATGCTTTCTGTGAAGTTTCATCCAAATTGACCCACTGGTTACTGAGGAGAAGAAGTTGACGGACGACGGACGACGCACGACGGACGCCGGACAAAAGGCGATCACAATAACTCACCTTGAGCAAAGCTCAGGTGAGCTCAGGTGAGCTAAAAAGAAACCAGCATCCTCCAGGATGCTTGCAATCTAGTCATACAAGCATTCTGGAAGCCTATAACCCTTTCCCACATACAGCAAATCTGCAGCAGACAACTTTGAGCATGTCTACTCAAAAATATGGAAAATCTTTGTACTTGTAGGTATATATACTTAAAAAAGTTGATAACATTGTCACGATGTTTTCAAAAGCAGTCTGCTGCAGATGTGTCAAAGTGCATCTATAGGTGGGAAAGCGATAAAGAAAGGTTATGATCAAGATCCTACTATAAAAGTTTGCAATTTGATCGTAATTATATCAAATATCAAAACCTCTCATGCTCCAAATATGAGAACAGCCCAACATTTTCTATTCATCTTGATTTTACCATCATCATGGTTCAATTTAGAAAAATCTAAAAACAAAGGCTTATCTCGAAAAATGAAATTGGGAGGCACGGGCGCAGGCTCAAACGTACAACATGATGACTCTATCCTTCCTAAAGAATTTCTGGGAGAATAAACAAGTACGAAACGAGATTTATGTTTAAGCCAATAGTTGTCCACAAGCAAAACAGACGACAATACAAAACAAGGATTCCCTGTAATCAATGTATTCTTGTTAGCTCCTCGACCATCTTCACCAGGTCATCAACTGTGGCATCTCTCTTCATTCCACTACCATCATCAATCTGTAGAGAAAGATACATTGACTGTTTGGTGTTTTACGCCGCTTTCGACAATTATTCTGATATATCACACATTTTCAATCAGATTTAAGGTCTTAGAATAGAAACAAATTATTTTAATCCTTCTCCACATAAGAGCTCTATAGATGATTCATGTTCTGTATTCTACAATATGTATTTGCCATTTAACCCTTTCCCTCATATAGAGACGCTTTCTGATGCCTCTGCAGCAGACAGCTTTTTGAAAACATAGTGACAAAAGAAGAAATTGCTCAAAACGAGCAATTTCTCCTTTTGCCACAATGTTTTCCTCTTTTAGTCATAGGTTATCCATTCAATTATAGAGATTTTCCATTTTTTGACAAAATATGTTCAAAGTCGTCTGCTGCAGAATTGTCGTATGAGGGAAAGGGTTAAACCATATGTTTTGGATACTCAAAATAATCATCTCAACGAGACAATCCTTTTGAGTACCCACAACAGAGGGTTTTAGTAGGTGATAGTTGAAATGGTATTTGTTGACTGACAATTATGGCCCCCAAATTTTTTCCTCCAAAATTGTAAGGCACCTTACAAAACCTGGTTAAGTAATAGCATACATTTTAAGAAAGAGGTGAAACATTGATATATATGATTTTTTTAACAACTTCTTCATTCATATTGTTTTGGCAATAACTCCATTGGATGCTCTCCAAATGGGTTGAAAAATATCAAAGGGCCATAACTGTAGTATCGATTGATTGGGGTGTAATGCCGTTTCCAACAATTTTTCAGTTATATCACGGCGGCCAGTTCACCTACTCGTATGTTTCCTGGTTTTTTCATGGCAGTACTCCACACAACATACTTTCCAAGCAACTGGTCGCTTTTCCACATAGACTGTTAGCCGATTGGTGAAAGACGAATGACGCTTTGTCAAACGTCGGAAAGAATGTTGGCCGAGCTGGGGTTCGAACTCACAATCCCTGGATTGACAGCCTGCGTCGCTACCGACTGAGCAATCCAATCAGTTGATTGATTAGGGTTTTAACACTGTTTTCAACTAGTTTTCAGTCATATCACAGTTCACCTACCACATTTATTTCCTTGCTTTCTCACATTAGTATTTCACATAACTGACTGGGTCTTCACATAGACTGCGAGCCCATTGTTGGAAAACAAATGACATATGAGCTGTTCCACAAGAAAAAAAAAAAACCTGCATAAAGTATCGATCCGGATCAGACTTAGCATGCTGGGCAGGCTAACCCAGACAGACACTTTTCTCCTCCTGTAGACTTTCTGTTTCAGGAATCATTACTCTATACCTCTATCTCCCTGACACAGAATGTGTCGGCCTGGATTAGCCTGTGCAGATTGCGCAGGCTGATCTGCTTCGATACATTACACAGAGTCCATAATGTTGGTTTTCTCATAATGGCTCATATGTCCCGCTGAATTTTGTCAAATATCATAAAGAATGTTGGCCTAGCTAGGATTCAAACTCACAAACCCTGGATTGACAGCCCCGTCTCTATACTTCAAATCCAGCCAGGAGTTATTTAGAAATAGTACAGACTGGGAGAATGAATGTTTGTTGTAAGGATGTAAGTGGTAGTTTCCCCCAAAGGTGTAGAAGGTATTAGGTTCAATCCTCTGTCAGGTCATACCAAAGTGGTAGTCCCTCCTCAGCGCTCAGGATTGTGCGACCGACTAACTGGTGACAGGATAAATGAACTAGTAGTACTGTTAACTTAACCAGGAAATGCCATGAAATAACTGGTTAATTCTTTTTTTTTTAACCCTTTCCCTCATATAGACGCTTTCTGATGCCTCTGCAGCAGACAGCTTTTTTGAAAACATTGTGACAAAAGAAGAAATTGCTCAAAACGAGCAACTTCACCTTTTGCCACAATGTTTTCCACTTTAAGTCATAGGTTATCCATTCAATTATAGAGATATTCTATTTTTTGACAAAATATGTTCAAAGTCGTCTGCTGCAGAATTATCGAATGAGGGAAAGGGTTAAAGTCGCGTCAAACACCAAACAAACAACAAAATTCATTCAACTCTACCTGTAGACCTTGAACAACGTCCGACATTTTATCTCTATGTAGATCAAGAAAACTCTCGATCAGGTCTCCATCAATAAAGCCTTGGGATACTTCCGTCTTCCTTTCTGTGTGAAATGATCGCCAGCTATATTTTGTTAAGGATTGTAACATGGACAACCTTTCAATCTACAATAAACTACAATGAAGATCAGCAAACATTTACACCATTCTGGAGCAGGCAACGTTACCAGATGTGATAAGTGTTTTTTTTATCTTTTCAGGTTATGACAGCAGTGTAGGTCAAAACTAGTTTGCAGATTTGCACAATAGGATCCGAGTTTCATGATATTTAACCCTTTCACACATAAAACTAACCTGCAGCAGACGACTTTGAATAAATTGAGGTAAAAACATGGAAAATCTCCATAAAAGAAAGTATAATAATCTAATAAAATTGAAAACATTGTGGCTAAAGTTGAAATTGCTCATTATCAGCAATTTCACCTTTTGTCATAATGTTTTTAAAAGTCGCCTGCATCAGAGGCGTCAGAAAGCGTCTATATATGGGAAAGGGATAAAGCAGACAATTTTGAATAACTCTCAGAAAGTATCTACAAATTAATTTATAAGCATTGCATTAAGCTAAAAACATTAAGACAAACAAATAATGATGAGCAGTTTCTTTTTTTCCATTATTTTTTCCATAGTTATTTTTCGATGGCGAGAGATCTAGATAAGGGGCTTTTTGCATGTTCTTAAACCTTTATTTGACCCTCTAACCCTATGTCGTTTGTACTGAAAAGAATCGTCTCAGTGAGACAATTCTTTTGAGTACCCACAACATAGGGTTTGCTTTAATAATAAGATAGCAATTGTGGGAAAAAGAGCTGAATACCCCTCCTTATCTGGATCTGCTGCAGATGCATCAAAATACGGGGAATTTGTAAATAACCTTTGCTAGTTTTAGAAGTTTCCATATTATCATACTGTGGAATAAGAGAGCCATGGAGAACATGTCAATGCTCGTCTGTATTTTCTTAGTCGAAAAAAAGGGCATTACTGAATAATTATTACAGCCAGAGTTACGTGACTTGGTTAAGTTATGCGTATTGTTCTTAGAAACATGTGTACCAAGTTTCATTTGAAAATGTTAACATTTTTTGAGTTATGATGCAAGGTTAAATTTTTCTGTCGACGAAGACTACAACGAGAAGTGTATCACAATAGCCTTTCTTCAAAAAAGCAGATGTGCTAAGCACAAAAGCTAACTCTGAGTAGTCATTGACTTGACATACAAAAACACTAGTAGTATATAGGATGAGCACCGACAACTTAAAGAAGCAGCACAGTAAATGAAAAAGGATACAAGGCGTGGTCAATTTTCCCCACACTTTTGATCACTTTAGCGAGTTTGGTTTGTACCTCTAACAAGAAATGGTAAAACTCGGCTGGCATTTGGGTTACTAAACCTGAAAATGATAAAACAATATAAATATATATATGTGTGTGTGCATGGGTCTTTCTGATAAGCAAAGATAAACGCCTTGACATACTGAACATTTGGACAGAAATATGAAAAATCTCTATAAATCTACGTATAATTATTGAAGCCAGTTGAACATTTCTACTTGAGCCACAATGTTTTCAAAAGGTGTCTACTGCAGATGCGTTGGAATGCATCTACAAGTGGGAAAGTGTAAAAGGAAGAAAACAAAGAGTAATAGGCTTGATGTTTTAAAATTAATGGTATATTTGATTATGCATACTTTTACAATCATTATGTGGTGGATACCATTCTGAAGATACCTCTAGGCAGCTTAAGTGATAGAGATACAGATCAGACAAACACACAGGCTAACCTGGATATTTGCTTTTTGCAAAGTCTATAGGTCGGTCCACCTGTGTCAAGTCTCACATATTATAAGTTGGAGTAAAAGACATACCTACTGCCCCATTAACAGACCCAAACAACACTGACCCCTGGGTGGGTGTACTGCTTTCAAATGCATGCTGCATGACAAGAGATCCTGCAAAGGAGTAAATAAACCGTTCAACATTTTAATGTTTAGTTAGCCGATATAATATTTTTGATCATATTGATCTGAGTAATTAACCCTTTCCCACATAGAACAAATCTGCAGTTGACAACTTTAAAAACATTCAAAATAAAGATATGGAAAACCTCCATAAATGAAAGTATATTGTTCGTTATGAACAATTTCTTCTATTGCCACAATGTTTTCAAAGGTCATCTGCTTCAGATATGTGTATAATTGGGAAAAGGTTAATTGTACAATTTTTCTCAATGGTTAAAACCACCTAAATAGTGTAGTGTTTAGAATAAGCCATGAGCCATTCCACGAGAAAACCAACATTGTGGACTCTGCATAAAGTATCAATCCGGATCTGCCTAAGCATGCCGCGCAGGCTTACCCAGACATTACTTTTTGCCTCATGTGGATATTCTGTTTCAGGAATTGTTACTCTATATATCTATCCCCCCGATAGCCTGGATTAGCCTGCACAGATTGTGCAGGCCGATCTGGGTCGAAACATTATGCAAAGTCCATAATGTTTGTTTTCTCGTGAAACGGCTCATATACATTTTAATGACAACTTCCTGAATTGAGTTCAGGGTAGCATGGACAGCATTATGGTAATTTACCCAGGAAAAAGTAGTGATATGCCTGAAATATTGTTGAAAGTGGTGTACTACACCATTCAAAAGAATGATGGCATGCCCGGTAGGAAGTGGTCATTAAATTGTCTAACCATTTTCAGTAAACCCTTTCCCAAACGCAGACACATTTTGACACTTCTGCAGCAGACGACTAGATAAGGAGGAGTAAACTGGTCTTTTCCCATCCATATCTCTCTTATGACTCCACTCCACCCTATGTTGTGGGTATTCAAAAGAACCGTCTCACTGAGTCGATTCTTTTGAGTACCCACAGCATAGGGTTTGAGGGTCAAATAAGGATTTGGGGATGTGAAATATTCTTCTTATCTTGAGCTCTGGTAGAAACCCTTCCACTTCCTAGTGCACATGAAGGCTATCTTCAGTCAGCAGCGACAGTACATGTTTAACAACTTACCATGTCTGAATATATTAACAAATTCTCCTAGATGGAACAGACCATTTTCTTGTAAGTTTTGTCTTTCTTCGTCTGTTGTGGCAGCACTTTATAAAATAGACAATATGAGACTTGAACAAAAATGATCTATAATTTTGTTTAGTGTATTTATGTTACATTTTCATAAGACCATTATTTGAGTGGTTCCCTAGTATAAAAGAGTTTATGTTTACAAACTCCTTGGCATATAACATAGAACAAAATAAGGGGTAAAGGGGAAATTGCATAAAGCAATCAAACATTTAACTAAAAAAAAATGTTTTTCTTTTTAACATATTTAATATTAACTTATGGGAGAATCCATTTAGTTAAATATCTATAAACCCTTTCCCCAAATCTACATCAGATGACTTTGAAAATGTGTACTCAAACATATGAAAAATTTCTTTAAGTGTAGGTATAATTACTGAAACAAGAGGACCATGATGGTCCTATATCGCTCACCTGATTTAATCAAACTTAAAAAGTTTCCAGTGTTCTTTCCCCTATATGAGTCTATGAAAAACAAGTGACCCCCGGGGAGGGGTCATTTTTGACCCCAGGGCTATAATTTGAATAATCTTGGTAGAGGTCCACTAGGTGATGCTACATACTAAATATCTTTTAGACAAGAAGATTTTTAAAGTTTTTTCCCTATCTATGTAAAGCAAGTGACCCCCGGGGAGGGGTAATTTTTTATCCCATGGCTATAATTGGAACATAGTTGGTAGAGGTCCACTAGATGATGCTACATACCAAATATCAAAGGCCAGGGCCCTCTACTTTTAGTAAAGTTTTTCCCCTAAATGAGTCTATGTAAAACATAAGGGACCCCCGGGATGGGTCATTTTAGAACCCATGGCTATAATTTGAACAATCTTGGTAGAGGTCCACTAGATGATGCTACATAACAAATATCAAAGGTTGGGCCCTCTTGTTTTAGACAAGAAGATTTTTAAAAAAAATTCTCTATGAGTCTATGGAGAACAAGTGACCCCCAGGGCTAAAATTTGAACAATCTAGGTAGAGGTCAACTAGATGATGCTACATACCAAATATCAAAGGCCTGGGGCCTCTACTTTTAGACAAGAAGATTTTTTAAGTTTTTTCTCTATATGAGTCTATGTAAAATAATAGACCCCCAGGGGAGGAGTCATTTTGACCCCAGGGCTATAGTTTGAACAATCTTGGTAAATGTACAATAGATGATGCTACATACCCAATATCAAAGGCATGGGCCCTCTACTTTTGGACAAGAAGATTTTTAAAGTTTTTCCCCTTTATGAGTCTATATAAAACAAGTGACCCCCGGAGAGGGGTCATTTTTGACCTCAGGGCTATAATTTGAACAATCTTAATAGAGGTTCAATAGATGATGCTACCTACCGAATATCAAAGGCATGGGCCTTCTACTTTTAGACAAGAAGATTATTAAAGTTTTTCCCCTATATGAGTCTATGTTAAACAAGTGACCCCGGGGGAGGGGTCATTTTTGACCCCAGGGCTATCATTTGAACAAACTTGGTAGAGGTTCACTAGATGATGCTACATACCAAATTTCAAAGGCATGGGCCTTCTACTATTAGATAAGAAGATTTTTAAAGTTTTTCCCCTATATGAGTCTATGTTAAACAAGTGACCCCCGGGGAGGGGTCATTTTTGACCCCAGGGCTATAATTTGAACAATCTTGGTAGAGGTTCACTAGATGATGCTACATACCAAATATCAAAGGCATGGGCCTTCTACTTTCAGACAAGAAGATTTTTTAAATTTTGGTTAATTTCCCCTTTTTTGTTGCCTTGGCAGCCAAAGTTTTGCATGGAATAGAATTTTTTGAACAAGTTTGAAAGAGATCCACCCAAAGAACATTCCTGTAAAATTATTTTGAATTTGGTTAATTGGTGTAGGAGAAGTCGTTTGTAGGAAAATGTGAACGGACGGACGGACAGCGACGATGACGACGGACGGTGAGTGATAACAAAAGCTCACCTTGCACTTCTTGCATTGGTGAGCTAAAAAGTTGACACATTGTGGCAAAAGGAGAAATTGCTTGTTTTGAGCAATTTCTCCTTTTGTCACAATGTTTTCGAAGGTCGTCTGCTGCTATTGCGTCAAAATGCGTCTGCAGATGTGAAAGGGTTAAGGTAAATATCTATCAATACGTCAAGTTGTACTTGCACATTGCATTTTGCATATACTCAAGTCAGAAAATATGCAGGTATATACTAAAGGTAAACATGTATTACAATAGATTAAAACAATAGTTACCTATCTTTATGACATGTAAATAGATTAAAACTATTTTCGGCACCAAGGAAAATATCATCATCTAAAATTTCAACAGCTGTCATCCAGTTTGGATTACAATCTCTTGCAATCTGCAACAGTAAACAATAATTCATAGGTTCATAAAATACTTATCAAAATGAAACAATATTAGCAAACAATAAAGATCAGGAACAGTCTGCACATAGTTGCAGTCCAAGCTTGGTCTACATCAATCTTTCTTTCCTTCATTTACAACCCAAATGCAGCATTATACCATAAGTAAACAAAGCTTAGCCAAAAATCAGGCTGCCATCACTTGCATGACCACTGAAGGGTTAAGCAAAACCAAGTATTTATAAATATAACAAGAGGGCCAAGATGGCCCTAAATCGATCACCTAATTGATAGTAAATTAGTAGCAAATATTTAACTGCAAATATCTGGAAATTTTTATCAGGGAGTGCAAATGAAACTGAAAGGAGTGGACACTTCTCAAGAAACAGCTTATCAGTAAAGGCCATTTATATCTTGAAATCTAACAAGAACTTTAAAAGAATTATTAAGTTTTTGTCATTTTGCACCTTTCCTGATGCCACCTTGCTGCCCTGTTTTTCAACGAAATCAAAATGGCTTCAACAGTTTATTTAGAGGGTCACTTAAGAAACATTTCTACCAAATTATCTTGCAATCGCACAAGTAGATTATGGAGGAAAAGGATTTTAAAATTTGGGTATTTTTCTCACTTTCTGATGCCGCAGCAACCAAAGTTCTCAATGGAATTTAAATCTTTGAACAATTTTGAAAGGGGACCACCAAAGGAACATTCTTGTGATGTTTTGTGGAAATTTGTCTATTGGAATGGTAGGAGTTGGTTGTCATTTGTAGCTAAAAGTTCAATTTACCCTTTTTGTGATGACGCCTGGTTGATATGATTGTGTAACCAATCAAAACGGCTTAAACAAATTAAATAGAGGATCATTGCAGTAAGATTCGTATTATATTTTCCTAAAATCAGACAAGCATTTGCATAAAAATGGAATTTTCAAATTTTGTCATTTTGCCCCTTTTTTGATGCCGCCTGACGGCCATGTTTTTCGACCAATCAGTATGGCTTGAACAATTTTTATAGAGGGTCACCCAATGAACATTTCTACCCAATTATATTTGAATCTGACAGGCAGATATGGAGGAGAAGATTTTTAAACCTTTTGCCCCCTTTCTGATGCCGCAGCAACCAAAGTTCTCAATGGAATTTAAATCTTTGAACAACTTTGAAAGAGGCCAACCAGAGGAACAGTCCTGTGATGTTTCAAGGAAATTGTCCTTGGAGTTTGGGAGGAGATGATGTTTAAAGCTAAAAGTTAACGCAGGACGGACGACGGACGAAAAGTGATCAGAATAAATCACCTTGAGCCTTCGGCTCAGGTGATCTAAAAAGATGTAAACAACATATTTAATCAGCCATGCATCATTTTCACCACTAACACTATATATTGGTACTTTTAAATTTTGAAAGATTTTCCTAATAAGGTCATTTCCAAAAGATTTACTCAAATAGGAAGCTTAGGCAACCAGCGCATCAGAGCTGTTTGGCCAGACTCTAAACTGTTGGCTGCTCAATTGTACGTTCCTCTCTTGCTGTTCCTAGAAATGCAAAACAGGACAAGTCCATTTTTTTAAGTTCATTTTAAAAATTGATCATTGAAAGGGTTCAACATTTTACTATAACACCAATGGTGATATCACCTATGCCAACGAAAGGTTATAACACTGCATGCAAGCGGCAGATTTCGCCAACCGTTGATGAGCTTAACATTAGGCCTTATCTGAGATCCAAACTCTTTGACACACAGATGCTATTGATTGATGACAATTTTTCAGTTATATCACGGTATTTCCTGGGTAAGTTACCAGTACTACTGGTCCATTTAATCTGACACCAGCCAGTCAGTCGTAATGCTAACCCGCAACCCTGAGCACCAAGGAGGGCAGCCATTACTTTGTATAGTCTTTGGTATGACGCTACCTCCTGCACCAAAGGCAGGCGCTCTACCACTACACCACCGGGACGGTCCCAGATGCTATTTCAGTAAAGATTTGGACGAAAAATATATTTTTCAAAAAATGATTTATACAACAATTTAGCAATATATACTGTCATGTCTACTCCATAAAAGCAGACAAATGATATTTCTCTCACCTCTTCAAACGTCCCTTCCATAGGTTTATACAATAATAAGGTTACAGCCCGCATCAAATCACCAACAAGAATAAAGTCTCCCTTGGTTTTTAGATATAATGCGATGATGTTGTTGTAGTGACAGCACTCTAGCTTCAGCTCCTTTTCTGCCGTCCTCCATTCAAATAATCTGACCTGTCAATGGAAGTTCATGGATATAAATATTTAGGGGATATGATGTATCAACCCTTTCCCTCATACGACAAATCTGCAGCAGACGACTTTGAACATATTTTGTCAAAAAATAGAAAATCTCTAATTTAATGGATAACCCCTATGACAAAAAGTGGAAAACATAAAGCGTTAAACCCTTTCGCACATACTGCAAATAGGAAGCAGACGACTTTCAAAACATCTAGGCATATATAAGGGAATTCTCTTAAAGGAAACGTTTTATTATGGAAGACAGTTGAAAACATAGTGGCAAAATTTCTTCTTTTACCACAATGTTTTCAAAAGTAGTCTGCTGCAGAGCGTCAGAAAGTGTCTATATGTGGGATAGGATTAACCCTTTATCTGTCTGTTCAGAGTATAAACAAGTTGTCAAGAGCTTCTTCACTGTCCACGAAAGAAAACTTGTACCTTTTTGATTTGGACTATCCTAAATAACTTGATAGTAGAGGAGTAAATTGGTACGTGAACTTAATAGACAATATCTCATGGGTAACGGGTTACTATTTTGCCTCTTTTTCCCCTATGTAGTGGTGAGACAATTATTTTGATGACCAACAAAATATGGTTTGAATGTCAAATAAGGATTTTTGACATGAACAACCCCCCGCCCCCTTATCAGGAGTTCTAATTGCGCAACAAAGCCACTTACCGTACTGTTGACACTTGCTAATAATTTTCCATTAAATTCACATAATGTGTAGGCAGCTCCAGGGATTTCTTCTTCAGCAATCTGGTTGACCTTACCTGTTATAATACATAATAACGAAACATATAATACGGAAATTTGTGTGAAATTTCTTATTGAATGACATTTTTTCTGTTTATGAGCCTTCTGAGTGGAGATAAGAGTGCTGTTAAGCGAACGCCATTGCTTGTCTGGTTTTTTTTAAAGTCAATACTTGGTATAGACATGTGCATTGTTCCTAGGAACATATTTTCCAAGTTTCTTTTGAAAATGTTATGGCTTTTGAGTTATAATGTAAGGTTTAAGTTCTGTGACGACACAGACGATGCAGGGTATCACAATAACTCCCCCCCCCCCCCCCCCCCCCCCCCGAAAAACAGAGAAGCTAAAAATGTCCTTCAGAGAATGTTTGAGTAGGAGATGAAAGATGATAAGATGCTATCCTAATGTACTTGTTTAATGGCCTTCTTTATGGTGAAATTAATTGTATATGGTCTAGATTTCATATTTTCAGATTCATGTCCTTGAAGAAAATGTGAAACATCTAGTATAACAAGAGGGCCATGAGGCCCTGGAATCGCTCACCTGAGAAAGGGCTACTTAAGACTTTACTCTTTCAGCGCCAATGGCAATCTTTCTGACAAAATTTCAGGCTGCTCAAGTAAAAATTACAATCTCTATAGTGTTAACTAGATTGTCCTACAATTTAGCCTAGCGACCTAGTTGTTGACTTGACCTGACCCATATTCGAACTTGACCTAGATATCACTAAGACAAACATTCTGACAAAGTTTAAAATATGGCTTACAGAGTGTTAACAAGATTTTCCTTCAATTTGGCCTACTGACCTAGTTTTTGACCCGACATGACCTATATTCGAACTTGCCCTAAAAATTACTAAGACAAACATTCTGACAAAGTTTCAACATGCTCAAGTTTAAAATGTGACTTCCAGTGTGTTAACAAGATTTTCATTAAAATTGGCCTAGTGACCTTGTTTTTGACACGACATGACCCAGTTACGAACTTGGCCTAAATTTTATGGAGATATATGTCCTGAAACTTTCATGAAGGTTGGATGCAAAATGTTGCCACTAGAGTGTTAACAAGCAAATGTTGACGACGGACAACTGATGACAGACGACAGACAAAAGGCAATCACAAAAACTGACCTTGAGCACTTTGTGCTCTGGTGAGCTAAAAAAAGAATAATTTTGATACAGAAGTGGAAACAAGAAGACTTATTTTATGCATACAATGAAAACAAACAATGGCCCTTAGTGGCCATGCTTCACAAAGGATTGGACTACTTTCAACAATTTTGGTAGAGGGTCACCAATGGCAAATATGTGCCAAATTATTTTTAAAGAAGGCCAATACATTTGGATAAGAAGATTTTCATTATATAGATATTCAAGGGAAACAAGCCCCTCTTCCTGGTTGCCAGATGGGAAAAATGTCAACAATCTTTGCAGATGGTCGCCCAAGGAACAAGCGTATCAAATTCTGATGGGTCTTCTAAGGTACATTTTTGTGAAATTATTTTCAAATCAAGCAAGTATTTTTGTACAATAAGATTTTTAAAGTTTTCACTATATATATATATATATGTTCCTGCTTTATACACATAGAAGGAAAATGAGCCCCATCCCTTGGCCCCCATGGTTTTTCACGGATTGGATAAAATTGAACAATCTTGGTAGAGGTGCTCACCCAAGGAACATTTGTGACCAATAATTTTCAAATTGGGCCAGTACTTTTGTACATTTTTCTGATGCTGCAAATACCAAAGTTCTACTTGGAATTAAACTCTTCGAACAATTTTTGATGAGGCAACATTCCTTTGAAATTATTTTGAAATTGGACCAGTTTTTTCAGAGAAGAAGATTTGAACGAATGTATGACGAGTGATCACAATAGCTCAGCTAGAGCACTTTGTTTTAAGGTGAGCTAACATTGTAAGGAAAGAGAATTTTCTTGCTAAAAACAAGTTCTCTTTAAATGCCCCCACCCCTCAACATCTACTACATAAGACTTCACAAATGAAATGAATTCGCTAACAAGAGTGCAGCAGAGCAAATGCCAATGCTCGTCCATTTTTCTAAATCGAAAAAGGGGCACAATAATTATTAAAATCAGAGTTATGTGACTTAGTATAGACATGTGTATTGTTCCTAGGAACATATGTACCAAGTCTCATTTGAAAATGTTTTTGAGTTATGAGGTAAGGTTTAAGTTTTGTGATGACGACACCAAGGGTTTCACAATAGCCCAACTTTTTTTCTTCGAAAAACAGACGAGCTGAAAAAGAGGGTTAAACATCAACATGTGAAGTTATAAACATATTTTACCTTCCTGACACTGGAACACGATAATGCGCCCCTGTTTGGGTTCAGCCTCCTCTGGCTGCACTAGGGCTGTGCCCACAACAAAGTATGGGTTCGGGTCTTCGCCCAATTTGGCTGAGATCAAACTTGTGGCAAACTCATTCGGTAAAAGGGTATGGGCATGTAGCACTGAAATGTTCCAATCAAAAGACAATGGATAGCCGAGCCCAAGTAGTTCAGTCAGTAGCGACGCAGGCTGTCAATCTCGGGGTTGTGAGTTCGAACCCCAGCTCGGCCAACATTATTTCCAACGTTTGACAAAAGTCACTGTGACAAGCGTCATTCGTCTTCCACACATGGGCTTACAGTCTATGTGGAAAAGACAGTTGCTGGGAAAGAATGTTGTGTGGAGTACTGGTGTCAGAAATCAAGAAAACACTTGAGTAGCTGAACTGGCCGCCGTGATTTGACTGACAATTGTTGAAAACGGTGTTAAACCCCATTCAATCATCAATGGATAGGCAGAAAAACTATATATTTGCATCAACTATTAACCCTTTGACAGCTGGAAGTGATTTTGTAAAGCCTGCTTCATCAGTACAGAGGCAGGCCAGCCTACGCATCTGCTTCATCTGTTAGTGGCTCAATTCAACAGTATTATCTTGAGATTCCTAGAATTGGCTATGAGCTCTTTGAAATTGTATAGGTGGACATAAAAGCATTGAAAGATAGGCTCTCAGTAGTATAGCTGTTAGTTTCGTACTCAAGGAGTTTGAGATCCTATATACAAGAGTTTTCACAGGATTTCACATTAAGGTGACATTATCCCTTAGGGTCAAATTAGCAATTTTGCCTTTACCCACAATGTTTCAACTCTGAATGTAGCATTAGTCTTTCACTTTCAAATTTTAGATTTATTTTTCTTTCAATTGTTTCCATACCAACTAGCATATGGTGCATTTTGAGGCTAGTTCAGCAGATGACTTTTTATTTGTTTTTTTGGATGTTTTGTTTCACGCAGTTTTCAATATTTCTTAAACAATTAAATCCTGGCAACACAGCTTGATGACTTTTGAAAACAAAGAGGCAAAACAAAAAATTGGTGATAAAGATTTGTTCTACTTGACAAAGGGTTAATCAACTGCAGAAGACTAATAACCCCTTATCTCAAACAACAAATATGCAGCATAATATTGAAAACAACATAGCAATATTATTGAAAATCTCAATAAATGAAATCATAATCATTAACCATTTCCCCCATACAACAAATCTGCAGCATAACATTCATCAAGGGACCAAAATGTACCTTCAAAGGTGTGTTGATCAATCACCAAGAAAGAATGCACCTCTACTTCATCACCGAACATGTGTTCACCCATCATACTGGTTCCCGTCGAAACCATCTTACTAGTACTACTACTTGACGAGGATGCTGCATGCGTACTGGCACTCGATCTAGATGGTGTCATAGACGACCCCTCTTGAATGTCCATGCGCATGGATATCACTCCGAACGTCTGGGAGGTCTCCTGGTATGCTATCCTCCTATAAAACAGAAAACCCATTAACACATTTCCACATGTGACAAATCCTGCAGCCGATGACTTTGAAAGCATCTCAACACAAATATTGAAAATCAATGATAAATGAAAGTACAATTATCAAAGGGGTTTGCCGTTTTCAATTCTATGCAAAAATAAAACTTTTATTCATGGATATTAATATCCTTTGGTAATGATTGTCTAGATGATTTCACAGTCTTCTGCTGCAGATTTGCTGTAAGGTGGAACGTGTTAAATGACTAATGAGAGATATTTTGTAGAAAGACAAGATTACTTAGATCTTACATAGAGAATTGATTTCGAAGTATTTAACCCTTTCCCACTTGCAGACACATTCCGATGCATTTGCAGCAGACGACTTTTGAAAACATTGTGACAAAAGGAGAATTTGCTCATGATGAGCAATTTCCCCTTCTGCCATAATTTGTTCAACTCTATTTAATAATTAAACTCTCATTTATACAGATATTTCACATTTTTGCCATTACGTTTTCAAGGACGTCTGCTGCAGAATTGTCATACGTGGACAAGAAGGGTTAATAAACATACCTGGGCGATTCCTCCAATGGAATAGTTCTTATGTGTAGTTTTTGTATCTCGTCTATGGTTCCAATGGTTAGTGTATTGTCATTGGCAATAGCCAAACTGTAAAGAAACACAAACTTAACATAAACAAGGTGTTACTATACTGCTCACATGAGTATAACTGATCTAAACAATTTCCAAAACATAGAGATGCCGAACCCTGTAGCAATGCTGGCTGTCAATCCAGGGTTTGTGAGTTCAAAACACCAGCTTGGCCAACATTCTTTCCGTTGTTTGACAAAAGTCATTCTTCTTCCACCAATGGGCTAACAGTCTATATGGAAAAGCAGTCATAAACATTGTGAGGATATGGAGAAATTATGCATTACGAGAAATATCAGATGGATTAAGCTCGCCAAATGGCTTTTAGCCAAGACCATGGGATGGGATGGAAAGGACAGCTGTCAATAATAGAAACCATTACCAAAAAAACACCACGTTTGAATGAGAATAATGATTTATGCAATCTTCATGCTATCTGCAGTCAAATTTCTCAGATGATCACTTGCAGTTTCACTTTTTATACAATGTCTTTTACTGGCATCAACCACAATCTGTCTATCCTTACAATATTTTCAAAATTCTGCCACTGAAGAGTGATAGAAAGTAGTCTCTATCAGGAAATCTGCCTCAATTCTACATAAGGTGTCATTTTTAATTTTCTGAAGCCTTATTTGGCCTCTAAACTATGTATTGTGGATACTAAAAATATTTATGGAGATATTCCAGATAAAGACCCGTCCACTTGTCCTTATGTAGACATCTGTCTTAACCCTATCCCTCATACTACTGCTGATGCCTCTGTAGCAGACGACTTTTGAAAACATTGTGTGAAAAGGAGAAATTGCTCATAATGAGCAATTACTCCTTTTCCCACAATGTTTCACCTCTATTTCATAAACTCAGGAGATATTTCGTGTTTTGACAATGTTTTCAAAGTCGTCTGCAGCAGATTTGTTTTATGAGGGAGTGTGAAATCTCTTCTCATATAAAGACCGTTTACTGACCTGTCAGGGTAGCCCTCAGAATTGAGTGGACACATATGATTAACTTCTTTCAGGTTCACATTCGAGAATACCAGTTTGTGGTTACTGGAGTAAATAACTGTGGGCCTGTCTGAACAGGCAAACACATTGGTTGTTGAGAGTGACTTGAACGTTCTCAGTACTGTCGGCTGAGTACCTAGCGTCACTTTCTTTTTATCTGTCAGGTAACCTGGAGAGCAAAAATAGTTATTGTATCTTCTTGTTTTAACCGTTTCCCACCTGCAGACACATTTTGGTGCATGTTCAGCTAAGGACTGTTCCAGGAAAAAAAGTCTAGGGGAGAAGAAACGACAAACTATTTTTATCTGGTGGGTTGGGTATTTGTTAATTTAAACGCTCTTGGGGTGCCCAAAAAATAATTAAAATTTTATAGACGGTACCATAAAAATTGCTGTTTTTTCCTCCCCCAACGTTTTTTCCTGGAACAGCTTTAAAGACTTTTAGAACAAGAGGTCCATGATGGCCCTGGATCGCTCACCTGATTTTTTTTTTTCACTTTAGCTATATAAGCCCCGCCCCCTAACGGCCATAGTTTCCGACCAATCGACTTGGCTTGGAGGAATCCGATAGAGGGTCACCCTAGGAACATTTCTACAAAATTATTTGAAAATCGGCCAGACACTTTCCGAGGAGAAGACTTTTTAAGTTTTCACTATAGCCATATTTAAGGCAAAATAGCCCAGCCCCCCTGTCGGCCATGTTTTTCAACCAATCAACATGGCTTGAAGGAATCTGATAGAGGGTCATCCAAGGAACATCTCTACAAAATGATTTGAAAATCTGCCAACCAGTTTGGGGGAAGAAGAATTTTGAAGTTTTTTTCATTTCGTTGCCATGGAAACCAGAATTCTGCATGGATCCAAAAAGTTTGAAGGAAATCTGCTGAGGTCATAGAGAGGATCCTTTCTGAGAAGTTTCATCACAATTGACCCACTGGTTACTGAGGAGAAGAAGTTGACGCACGACGGACGACGCACGACGGACGCCGGACAAAAGGCGATCACAATAACTCACCTTGAGCAAAGCTCAGGTGAGCTCAGGTGAGCTAAAAAGAAACCAGCATCCTCCAGGATGCTTGCAATCTAGTCATACAAGCATTCTGGACAAAAGGCGATCACAATAACTCACCTTGAGCAGAGCTCAGGTGAGCTAAAAAAGAAGAAATTAATTATAAAAACCATTTTTTTTCTTTTGCAACAATGTTTTAAACTTTATTCAATAATTATACTTTCTTATAGAGAGATGTTCCATTGTTTTATCAAGATGCTTTCAAAGCCTTCTGTTGAAGGTTTGTTATACTATGGGTAAGGGTTAATCTGTTTTCTAACCAGAAAATGAAAGGATGTAAAGCGATTATTATTGATTGATTTAACGCCGTTTTCAACAAATTTTCAGTCATATCACAGTGGCCAGTTCACCTACTCCTGTGTTTCCTGGCTTTCTCAAACCAGTAATTCACACAACAATCAACTGGCTGCTTTTCCACATAGACTGTTAGCCCATTGGTGGAAGACGAATGACGCTTGTCAAATGACTGAAAGAATGTTGGCAGAGCTGGGGTTCAAACTAACAATGCCTGGATTGACAACCTGCATCACTACTGACTGAGCTACCGGGGCTCTGTTCAGATGTACAGAGAGATCTTTATCTAAACTTGGCATAGATATGCCAAAAGGATGGGGGATTTTGGAGCATGGCTCTAATGTAGAAAGGTACACCCTATCGCAATAAATACACACAAATTTAAAGACAATCTATCCCTAGCCAATATCTGATATAGCAGTGGTTTTGTCCTGTACTAGAAATATTTATGGAGGACTCATATTTCGAAAAGTTCAAAGTCCATGGGACTCATATTATTTTCAGAATTAACCCTTTCCCAACTACAGAGGAATTTCGACGCATCTGCAGCAGATGACTCTTGAAAACATTTCTCCCTTTGCTACAATGTTTGCAACTATTTTCAATAATTATACCTTCATTTTTAGAGATTTTTCTTCACTATTTATTTTAATTAAATGTCTTCCAAGTCGTCTGCTGCAGATTTTCTGTATGTGCGAAAGGGTTAAACAAAGTTACAATATCATAGTATTAAGGAATCCTTGTTTTCTATGGGGACGCCCTTGATAGTCCAGATATCATTGAACTGTAGTAGTCTACAACAGACATGAAAGTCTTACCTGTGGTAATATTTAAATGAAAGTAAAACAAAGAGCCATCCCCCAGAGCACAGAGTAAATAGTGAATGCCTTCAAATGTCGTCATCAAGATGGAGCGGGGAATAATCTCTGCAAAAGAAAATTACAAATAATTGTAAACAAAATAAATAAGGAAAAGTTGATTATCATAAGGTATATTGAATTCACATAGGATTTATTACACTTCGTCGCCTTCAGTTATTGCCCTTTAGACACCCCTCCTATATCAATATTATAACCCTTTCCTTGATCAGAGGTTTAGATAAGGAGGAGAACTAAACTGGTATTTTCACAACAATATGAGCTGTTACACAAGAAAACTAACATTGTGGACTCCGTGTAAAAGTATCGAACCAGATCAGCCTAGGCATGCTGCGCGGGTTTACCTGGACATAAACTTTTCGCCTCCTGTGGATACTCCGTTTCAGTAATCATTACTCTATACCTCTTTTCCCCTGAGATGGAATGTGTCGGCACGGATTAGACTGTGCAGAGTGATCTGAGTCGATACATTAGGCACAGTTCATAATGTTGGTTTTTATTTTCCCAAAATATGTTCTACTTGGATAGTAAATGAGCAGTTATTTTTTAAGCTCTATCTTTTTTTGTTTTTTGTTTTCACAATTCAAACCTTTCAATTATAAAGACATATTAAGTAATAAACTTAGTAAATAAGAGGGCCATGACGGCCATGAATGGCTCACCTGAATTAAGCAATGTGTTTTAACATGTCAACCACTTTTTTCAATCACAATTACTCATTTTGGGTCAGGTAAGCTAATACTAGTGTTCACCAGAATTTTTGTTTATTTGGCCAAGTGACCTTAAGACTCAATATGACCCAAATTTGAACTTGGCCTAGATATCATCAAGACAAACGTTCTGCCTTTTTTTTAAAACATGTTCAAGCTGAAAATGCAGCTTCCTGATTGTAAACAAGATTTTCCCTTTATTTGACTTTGATATCCAAGTTTTTTTTACCCACATCACCTAGTTTCGAACTTACCCAAACTTTGATGGGAATGTATGTTCTGATAAAATACGTTCAAAGTCGTCTGCTGCAGAATTGTTGTATGAGGAAAATCCGGTGTTTTCAATGCAAAAAGCTCTTACAATACCATAGCAGCTATGAGGTCAACCATTTTCTGACATTCAACAAATCTGCAGCTGAAAACATCTAGGCAATGTACAAAAGTCTACATATTGAATAGTCTCATTTCATTTTGCCACTATGCTTTAACCCTTTTCCTCATACGACAATTATGCAGCAGACGACTTTGAACATATTTTGTCAAAAAATAGAAAATCTCTATAATTGAAAGGATAACCTATGACTAAAAGTGGAAAACATTGTGGCAAAAGTAGAAATTGCTCGTTTTGAGCAATTTCTTCTTTGGTCACTTTGTTTTCAAAAAGTCTTCTGCTGCAGAGGCATCAGAAAGCATCTATAAGAGGGAAAGGGTTAAAGAGTTTCTGCATGGCTTGCATCCCTGCGCCATTCTCTAGGAGAGGATTTAGCAATTAAGCTATTTCAATTTGATAAACATTGTCATTTCTTCATTCTACAAATGTCATTTTAAAATTCGTTTCATGAAATGTGTTTAATTTTAAAACCTACCTCCGCCTAACATTTCAACATGCATGCTTTCGAATGACGGGAGTTTTAAAATCCTGGCGGATATATCTGTCCAGAGTCCTATAGCGCAAATATCAGAGGAGTCTTTCCCGTCTTTTTGTGGTGTTATGTCCACACAGGCAATCTCATGTTCTACCACTGTATTACTGGTAAAAAAGAAAACAAGAGGGCCATGATTTACTTTAGCTATATAAGTCCCGCACCCTGGCGGCCATAATTTTCGACCAATCAACATGGCTTGAAGAAATCTGATAGTGCGTCACTCTTGGAACAATTCTACAAAATTATTTGAAAATCGGCCAGACACTTTCGGAGAAGATGATTTTTTAAGTTTTCACTAATGCCATATAAGGCAAAATAGCCCCGCCCTCTGACGGCCATGTTTTTCGACCAATCAACATTGCTTGAAGGAATCTAATAGAGGTCATCCAAGGAATGTTTCTACAAAATAATTTGAACAAGAGCACCGCGTACAGCAGACGCTCTACTGATAGAAAACAGAAAAAAAGCCGAGTCATGACAATAGCTCTCGTTTTTTCAAAAGTCGAGCTAAAAACGGCCTGACCATTTTGGAGGAGAAGATTTTTTAAGTTTTCACTATAGCCATTAAAGGCAAAATAGCCCTGCCCCCTGGGGGCCATGTTTTTCGACCAATCAACATGGCTTGAAGGAATCTGATAGAGGGTCATCCAAGGAACATTTCTACAGAATTATTTGAAAATATGCCAACCAGTTTGGGAACAGAAGAATTTGAAAGTTTTTTTCGTTTCATTGCCATGGAAACTAGAATTCTGCATGGATTCCAAATATTTAAATGAATTATGGTGAGGTTATTGAGAGGATGCTTTCTGTGAAGTTTCATATCAATTGACACACTGGTTACTGACGAGAATATGTTGACGGAAGAACGCCAGACAAAACGCGATCACAATAACTCACATTGAGCACTTTGTGCTCAGGCGCGCTAAAAAAGCAGAACATAAAAGAAATTCTTAAAGAGTTTCTAATGTTGTACAACTTTATTACTGGTAAATCTGATCAATATAACACAACATGAATCCTGGAAATCTATATTTCTTTTGAGTACCCACAACATAATGATAAAGGAGAAATTGTGGGAAAAAGAGCTGAATATTCCTCCTTATCTAGACCTCTGTTATACAACTCAGGTCATGATCAGATCAATATCACCACTACTCCATTGAAAGTGCATATGTTTGATGAAGGTTTCCAGTTTGTATTTCTAAAAGGTAAAACAGCTCACTACCCACAGCCACTATGATCTGGATTTAGTTACATCTTCCAAACCTAATGTTTTTACCAACAGGGTGTTTCCAGCCCATTTTCTCAATGTAATGTAAAGTTTCAATTTTCACATATCACAGTTTGCCATGCTGGTACATACCTAACTTGATGAAGCTTTCCAGCTTGAATATCTAACAGGTATAGCTCACTGCCGACAGCCACAATGACCTGGGTAAAGTTACAACTTCCCAAACTGATGTTTTTACCACCAGGGTGTTTCCATTCACTTAACAATTTCTTTGTCTCACTGCTTACTAGTCGTACTGACGAGGGTGTGATCTGTCAAAAATAATTCAGAGGATAAGATCAAGGGTGAGTAAATGGGTCATTTCTACAAAATATGTCTACTTACACAACTAGACCCTATACTGTGGTAACTCAAATTTAGAGTAATTACTAGGGATGAGAACGAATATTCGAATATTCGAAAATGGGATGAATATTCGAATACGGTTTTCGAATAAGAATATTCATTTTCAGTTTACGATTTTTCTTAAGAAATAAAAATAAAATGACCAACAATTATTAGTAAAATTTTGACAGAGGTCGCGAGTTGGAGCTTATCATGATTAAGGGTGAAGTGATAAAGAGTGCGTATGTGTTGTTTGTTGTGTTTTTACAACGTATGTCAAACCTGAATTAACAATTATAAAAATCGATAATTGTCACGCGTACGTATACCATGAGTTCTTATCGTGTGTAACCAGACATCACCTTGACGACCGGTTTGTTTGATATATTTTAATCAACACACATGTATACAGTGTATAAATGGTGACAGTCTGTATATATAATTACGAAAGTGAAAGTCAAGTTCTGTAAAGTATGGAGCTTTCCTCTTTACCTCTTTAAAATCGAATTTACATCAGCGAACAAATTGAATCGTCCGCCATTTCTTCTAACATGTGGTTAAATTGACCAGACGAAATCGGTAAACAAAAATAAACGAAATAAATATCATCAAACATTTGTAAACAAGCGACACCTGCATGAACATACAGCTCAGAAAGCGTTGCGATTCGGTTTATCGTTTATAGGCAATTTTTTTTTTCTCGATTTACATCAACTTGAAATTCAAAAATATCTGTTGAGAAAGAAAGAGAGTGTAAGTACAGTTGAAAACTTGCAATACGTAAACAATAGCTTATACTTATACTTGGAAAATCGCCATTATTTGAAAAAGTAAATAGAAAAGTACCAGTATTCGGATAAACCTTAAATCAGATACCGATTTTTGATTCGAAAAACAAATATTCGAATATATTCGAATATTGTTTTCAGTATTCGTTCCCATCCCTAGTAATTACACTTATAGCAGGGGACTAGATAAGGAGGAGTAAGCTGGTCTTTTCCCCCAAAATATCTCTCTTATTACTCAACCAAACCCTATGTTGTGGGTACTCAAAAGAATGGTCACACTGAGACAATTCTTTTGAGTACCGACAACATAGGGTTCGAGTGTCAAATAAGGATTTAAGATCATGAAATACGCCCCTAATCTAGAGCTCTGTAATAGATTTTTAGAAAAGTATTTGCCATATCTTTATTTGTTTGCTTGTTTGTTTGAAAGGTGTTTTACAGTTTTTCAGTTATATCACATCATTACCAGGGTAATTTACCAGTATTACTGGTATTATTTATTATTGACAACCATAAATCAGTTGTACTGCTATCCCCTCAATCCCGAGTACCAGGAGAAAAGCCACTACTACCATTTTAAAAGTCTTTGGTATGACCAGACCGGGGATCAAACCCTTCTTATCTAGACTTCTGTACCATGTTAAATATGTACCGTCCATTTTATCATATCAACACTTACCCTGCTCAATTACAGACTTGTATCATAATTCTTGTTTTTTAAACAGTGGTTTTCACATTTATGGAATAGCCTTTGTAGTAGTCATAATAAATTAGTATTGAACAGAGCCCCAAAGCAGGAAATGTTACCTTTAGTCATTTGTGACAAGTGATGATTCAGTTTAACAGGTATTTTCCAAAAAAATGCTTTATAGATGTTCTCAAAGTTGTCTGCTTCAGATTTGTTGTACATGGGAAAGGGTTCAATAGCTTTTCCCAAAAGACCCTTTTAAGACAAATTGATAACAGATTTGAGGTTTTAGGTAGTGTTCACGGTATATATCACAACAATAGAGAAAACAGATTTGAAGGTGCTAAACTCCATATGGAGATCAAAATTGAAACTTCTGCAAATATTGCTAATTGTGACAACAAGGTAAGTACTAAATAGTTCAACAAAATAATTTTTTGAATGTCATGAAAATGTACAAAATTTTGTCTACCCTGTAAAAATGAAGCATCAACAATCAATATTTAGAAGTTTATAAAGTGAAATTGTTACTATAAATCTATTCCAGAATTACGATTCAAATATTTCGAGACAACTTTTGAACAGTTTAAAACTTTGACTATACTATATATAATCTTGAGTTCAGCACCTTTAAGTTCCCTTGGTGCCTAAAGAGTGATGGGCTTAGAAACTAACCAGACAAAAGTAATCATAAACAAGAAAAATAAATCACAAGCAATTGATGGATTGATTGGGGTTTAACGCCGTATTCAAAAATAATTCAGTCATATCACGACAGCCAGTTCACCTACTCAAATGTTTCCTGGCTTTCTCACACCAGTATTCCAAACAACATTCTTATCAAGCAACTGGCTGCTTTTCCACATAGACTGTTAGCCAATTGGTGGATAAATGACGCTTGTTACAGTGAATTTTGTCAAACGTCGAAAAGAAATTTGGCCGAGCTGGCTTTCGAATTTCTCAACTGACTCGGCTGAAATCACAAACAAACACACTAACCTGGACAAGTTGTTTCTTACAGACATTCATACAGAGAAAGGTCTGTTGGTCCGAGTTAAACCCGGCCATTTCTGTCTCCTCTACTTCTTCACCAGACAGTTGTAATACTCTGAAAACATAATAAAGAAAGGATCGGATTGGATAGAATCATACACAGAGCTCTAGATAAGGGGCGTTTTTTCATGTTCTAACATCCTTATTTAGCCCACTAACCCTATGTTGTGGGTACTCAGTGAGATGATTCTTTTGAGTACCCAAAACAAAGGGTTTGCTTTAATAATAAGAGAGAAATTGTGGGGAAAAGAGCTGAATACCCATCCTTATCTGAAACTCTGCATGCAGTAGTTTTACTTTGAGGCAGGGGTAGCTTAATATATGGGTTATTCCAGGAAGCACAAATTGAGAGTGAATGATATATGTTGCTTTATATTTTGCTTCCCAATTGATATAAAAAATTTAAGGTTAATCCTTACCCACAATCAACGAAAGTTCAGCCGACGACTTTGAAAATATCTAGGCCAATTTATTGTAAATCTCTGTAACAAGCAGTATAATTATTGAATCAAGTTGAAAACAGTGTGGGAAAATGAGAAACTGCTCGGACAAGTTTGATATCCAGCCATATTGCTGTAGTCACTCGAGAGTTATTGCCCTTTTTAGATCACCTGAGCCGAAGGATCAAGGTGATCTATTCTGATCAATCTATGTCCGTCGTCATGAGCCATTTTTTTCTTTCGCCACACAGTTTTATAATATCATTTGATAAAGATGTGTCAAAGTTCATATACATATTGGAGGGGTTTGTTTAAGCTGTTATAACTTCCCAATTCATTGTTCAAACTAGGATAGCCTCATTGATTGAGTGGGTGTTTCACAAATTGTTCAGTTATATCACGTTGGCCAGCTCACCTAATATGTTTCCTGGCTTCTTACACCAGTACTCCACACGAAAGTCCTTCCAAACAACTTGTCATGATTTTCACATTGACTTTTGTAAATCATCAGATAAGAATATAAGCCCAGCAGTTTTCAAACTCACAACCCCTGGATTGGTAGCCAGTAACGCCACATACAGATAACAAGATTTGTCTTTGGCGAGTACATACGTTGCTTAAATGCAAGTAAGAGTTATGCAACTTGGTCAGGGAACATAAGTATTGAACCTGAAGATATGTGAAAATACACAGCAGATACAGAGACATTCAAAAGGTTAACTTAAACAAGAGCTGTCTATAAGACAGCGCACTCATCTTTTTAGAGCTTGACAATAAAACAACTTTTTTCAATAAAAGGCAAAACAAACAAGAGCGCTAAATGTCACAAAATACGCCCGTCCTGTTTTTTTGAGACCAATAAAGTATAGTGATAATTGGTTGTACATTATGCAAATTTAGAGAGCAGACACTGTTAGTACAGTTTTGGCCATTTCGAGGGACATAAGTGTGTAGTGACTAAGATAACGTGGTAAGTTATCGAACTTGTCCTCTGACCAAATTTGGTGATGATTGGACAAAGGCTTCTAAAGTTATTGAGCTGACAAGACCAATTTTAGGTAATTTCTATAATTAAAGAGCGATAATTCTCAATTGACTAAAGCGATATGGCTAGTTATCGAACTTGTCCGAGATATTATGTCAATACACATTCTGACCAAATTTGGTGATGATTGGATAAAGGCTTCTTAAGTTATTTAGCTAACAAGACCAATTTTGGGTAATTTCTATAATTAAAGGGCGATAACTCTCGATTGACTAAAGCGATATGGCTAGTTATCGAACTTGTCCGAGATATTATCCCAATACACATTCTGCTCAAATGGTGATGATTGGACAAAGGCTTCTTAAGTTATTGAGCTGACAACATACTGGACGCCGCCCGCCCGCCCGTACACCGCAGGTAAAACTATAATACGATCCGTTTTTTCAAAACGGGCGTATAAAAACCTTGACAGAGTAACCTTTTCTTGTCTGCAGATAGGGGTCATGATGGTAAACAAGTATTCCAAGCTTTATAGCAATATATTAAAGGTCAATAATCTTTGAAAAAGGCAAGCTAAATGTAGAAAAAATGTTTGCTTAAATACAAGTCAGACTTATTGGACTTGGTCATAGAGTATGGACTTTGTCAGAGAGCGGCAATTTTGAGCCCGGAGACATGTGCAAAGTTTTAATTCAAAACCAGGCAGTTACAGAGATATTAAAAGTTGAACAAGACTGCTAATACTTGGGTGAGTACAATAGTTCTCCATATTCTTCTAAAGGTCCAGCTAAATATAGTTTACCTTGTTTGACCAACAAATGAAAGTACTATCATATTGTCAAACCGATCTGAATTCACTTGGAGAGACCATATCCCTGAAAGTAGATTGAGCACAGGTTTAATCCTTTCCTTCATACAACAAATCAGCAGCAGACAACTTTGAAAACATCTAGACAAAATTATGAAAAATCTTTATAAATGGAAGTAAAACTATTGAATAGAATTGAAAACATTGTGCCAAAATGTTTTCAAGTTATTACAATTTCATTTATTGAGATTTTCAATAATATTTGCTACTTGTTTTCAAAGTCTGCTGTAGCATATTTGTTTTATTTTGGAAAAAATTAATTTTCTTCTGTTTACATCTTTATTTTCAAGCATGCTATCAGAATGAAAGAAGTCAAATTATGTTATCATATAAAGAAGTTCAAGGTCATTGATCTAGTAGGAAACAATCACTGTTAACAAAAGGTTAATGGTAGAAAGCAAACAAGGAGATTCTTTTCAATAACTGTATTTATAACAATAAATTCAGCCATAAAGTGTGTACCTAATTTTTTTTCTTTTCTTCTTATTTTGGTTGTTGTTGGGGTTTTACGCCATTTTCAACATTATTTCAGTTATATCACGGCAACAGTTCACTTATTCATGATCCCTGGGAAAACAAACCAGTGCTAGCTAGGAAAGGTGCCTTGCTCAAGGGCAATCCACCATGACGACAGCGCTGCGTACCTATTCATAAACTTAAGTAGAAAGTATTCATTTCTCCCTACACAATCTTTCCTATAAAACACATTATATACACAATGACACTTTAACTGCTGAAACCCATTTTGTAAAGCCTGTGCCACCAGCAAACAGACAAGCCGACTGGGGCACCCGCGTCTATACTGTTGGCTGCTCAACTCAACATTTCTATCCTTATTTTCCTAGATTTGGCTAGACTATGGATAATGGACTGTTCAAAATGCAAAGATTGACGAGTCCATTTTAATAATTCCGCATTGTTGAGTTGTAAGCAATCTCTGAGAAGTAAGAATCAGCTCTAGATAAGGGGCATTTTCTATGTTCATAAATCCTTATCTGATCTGACAGCTCTTTGTTATTGGTAAAGTTCATTGTTGTGCCTAGAGCAAGACTGTCACACATCTTCTAAACAAAAATTGCCCATGTCCCTTTAAAAATGAAAAATCTCCAAATTGTTTCAATACAAAAAGGGCCCAAAATCTAAAAGTGTCCCTTTAGAAATTGGCCCATGGCATAACCCTAGGTATTCAAAAGAGTTGACTCACCGAGATTTTATAACATAGGGTATAAAATTATGTGAGATATTGTGTAGTAACAACCAGTTACAGTTAAGAATATCTTGAAATTGACAAATTTACCGTTCACGCTCCGCTCCGTTCCGTTCCGTTCCGCTCACGTTCCAATCCGCTCTCAAAGCGTTCACTCATTCATAACATTGTGATTGCTTTTTTCCGTTCCGTTCAGATTGAGCGCTTTTTTACGCTCACTCGGAACGCTTTTTTTCGATCAAAATCCGTACAACGATTTGATTGGCTTAAATTAATTTCGTTTCGTTTATATTTTTTTTACTTAACCCTAAATATCAACGAACGATCTAGAGTTTTTTCAGCACAATCTTTAGTAGCAAATCGTATTACGAAAATGATCATATTAATAATATTTGTATTATAAGACAAAAGTTTAGTATAAAAATATGACTTTTAATAAAATAGTTTCGTAAAATAATTATCGGATAGTTGTTGCAACCGTTCAATGAGCGAATGATTGGATTTTTGCAATCATTATGATTATTTTGTTCAGAGCGCAAAATTCCGTTCCGCTCTTAAAGCGTTCCAACTTCGTTCCAATCACGCTCACGATCCAATCACGTTCCGCTCAGATTGTCAATTTCATGATGTTCTTAACTGTAACTTGTCATTTTTTAAGGCAGAGCCCCGGCAGCTCAGTCGGTAGTGACACAAGCTTGCAATCCAGGGATAGCTGCTTGGAAGTTTTTTGGAGTACTGGTGAGAGAAAACAAGGAAGCACATGGGTAGGTGATCTGGCCGCCGTCATATTACTAAAGAATTGTTGAAAACAGCGTAAAACCCTGATCAATCAATCTGATGGACTCACCTTTAATGCCTGGTAGATCAATACTAGCATGTTCATGAATACCAATACCATTCCTTATAATTCTTAGAGATCCTTCTTTGTAAGCACCTGAACATGTGACTAGCTGAAAATACCAGAAATATATAGGCTTATCATAAGCTCTATAACTCTAGTTCTCTAAGTTCTAGCAATTAACCATACAATAAATCAGCAGCAGTCAACAGAAAAACATCTAGACAAAATTATTAACAATCTATATAAGGACGAGTTTGATTATTAAAATGAGTCTTTAAGTAAAATCTCATTTAAAGAGAGTTTCCATAATTTTGACTGGATGTTTTCAAAGTCCTCTGCTTAATTTGATGTTTAATGGAAAAGGTTAAATTCTTGAATCTATAAAGGCTTTCAGCTCCAGAAAGAGCTATTTTTTGTATTCTAAATTCCTTATTTAAGTCTTAAACCCCATGTTCCCGGATTATTTTCTGGACCCAAAACAGCAATTTATTTAGTTATAATTGAAACATTGTAGGAAAAATAACATTCTATTTTCCCTATCTAGGTATCTAGGCCTTGAAATAATAAAATGGGCACTAACCTGACCTTGACCTTGTCTTTCAAGGTCAACAACACACATGTCCACAATAGGCCCAAGATTGGTGAAAGTCTCCATAACTTGTACATAGGACCCCGCTTCATCTGGTTTCACATTCAACTGGCGGATAAAAACAATGGAAAAATTAGAAAAAGCTTGAAGAAACGCATGTGTTGACTGACAAAATGTTAGTAGATGAAAATGTTCGACCACATCCAGACAAAGGAGAGAAGTTATTGCTATGGGTCTGCCTGCCAAGGAATGCATAACAAACAAGATAAATGATCAAGAAAAAACCCTGGATCATTTCAAAACCATTATAAGACAGTACTTTAACTTTACCCACATACAATTGCTTTCTGATGCCTCTACAAAGGTTTGGAAACATTGTGGCATAAGAAGAAATTCCCGATTATGAGTAATTACTCCTTTTGCCACAAAGTTTTAAAGAAGGTGAAGTTGGTGTCTAGTGTCTAGTATCTAGTATCGTTTATCATAAACGATACTGGCAACCAGAATCTAGTATCGTTTATCATAAACAATACTGGCAACCAGACACTAGTGTCGTTTAAGGAACTAGATATCTAACTTTAATTTTTTCAACACAGTTTACAGAATCAATTATCAGACTCCAGTGTCGTTTAACACTAAACGACACTGGCAACCAGACACTAGTATCGTTTAAGGAACTGGATATATCATTTTCATTTTTCAGACTCCAGTGTCGTTTAACACTAAACGACACTGGCAACCAGACACTAGTATCGTTTAAGGAACTAGATATATAATTAATTAATTTTCAGACTACAGTGTCGTTTAACACTAAACAACACTGGCAACCAGACACTAGTGTCGTTTAAGCAACTCGATATATAATTAATCAACTTTCAGATTCCAGTGTCGTTTAACACTAAACGACACTGGCAACCAGACACTAGTATCGTTTAAGGAACTGGAAAAAATAATATTTAACTTTCAGATTCCAGTGTCGTTTAACACTAAACGACACTGGCAACCAGACACTAGTATCGTTTAAGGAACTGGAAAAAATAATATTCAACTTTCAGATTCCAGTGTCGTTTAACACTAAACGACACTGGCAACCAGACACTAGTATCGTTTAAGGATCTAGATATATAATTAATATATTTTCAGACTCCAGTGTCGTTTAACACTAAACGACAAAGGCAACCAGACACTAGTGTCGTTTAAGGATCTAGATATATAATTAATCAATTTTCAGACTCCAGTGTCGTTTAACACTAAACGACACTGGCAACCAGACACTAGTATCGTTTAAGGAACTATATATAATTAATCAATTTTCAGACTCCAGTGTCGTTTAACACTAAACGACACTGGCAACCAGACACTAGTATCGTTTAAGGAACCGGAACAAATAATTTTCAACTTTCAGATTCCAGTGTCGTTTAACACTAAACGACACTGGCAACCAGACACTAGTATCGTTTAAGAAACTAGATAAAAATTTAATCAATTTTCAGACTCCAGTGTCGTTTAACACTAAACGACGCTGGCGACCAGACACTAGTATCGTTTAAGGATCTAGATATATAATTAATCAATTTTCAGGATCCAGTGTCGTTTAACACTAAAAGACACTGGCAACCAGACACTAGTATCGTTTAAGGAACTCGATATATAATTAATCAACTTTCAGATTCCAGTGTCGTTTAACACTAAACGACACTGGCAACCAGACACTAGTATCGTTTAAGGAACTGGATATTTCATTTTCATTTTTCAGACTCCAGTGTCGTTTAACACTAAACGATACTGGCAACCAGACACTAGTATCGTTTAAGGAACCGGAACAAATAATTTTCAACTTTCAGATTCCAGTGTCGTTTAACACTAAACGACACTGGCAACCAGACACTAGTATCGTTTAAGAAACTAGATAAAAATTTAATCAATTTTCAGACTCCAGTGTCGTTTAACACTAAACGACGCTGGCGACCAGACACTAGTATCGTTTAAGGATCTAGATATATAATTAATCAATTTTCAGGATCCAGTGTCGTTTAACACTAAAAGACACTGGCAACCAGACACTAGTATCGTTTAAGGAACTCGATATATAATTAATCAACTTTCAGATTCCAGTGTCGTTTAACACTAAACGACACTGGCAACCAGACACTAGTATCGTTTAAGGAACTGGATATTTCATTTTCATTTTTCAGACTCCAGTGTCGTTTAACACTAAACGATACTGGCAACCAGACACTAGTATCGTTTAAGGATCTAGATATATAATTAATATATTTTCAGACTCCAGTGTCGTTTAACACTAAACGACACTGGCAACCAGACACTAGTGTCTTTTAAGGATCTAGATATATAATTAATCAATTGTCAGACTCCAGTGTCGTTTAACACTTAACGACACTGGCAACCAGACACTAGTATCGTTTAAGGAACTATATATAATTAATCAATTTTCAGACTCCAGTGTCGTTTAACACTAAACGACACTGGCAACCAGACACTAGTATCGTTTAAGGAACCGGAACAAATAATTTTCAACTTTCAGATGCCAGTGTCGTTTAACACTAAACGACACTGGCAACCAGACACTAGTATCGTTTAAGAAACTAGATGAAAATTTAATCAATTTTCAGACTCCAGTGTCGCTTAACACTAAACGACACTGGCAACCAGACACTAGTATCGTTTAAGATACAAGATAAAAATTTAATCAATTTTCAGACTCCAGTGTCGTTTAACACTAAACGACACTGGCAACCAGACACTAGTATCGTTTAAGGATCTAGAAATATAATTAATCAATTTTCAGGATCCAGTGTCGTTTAACACTAGAAGACACTGGCAACCAGACACTAGTATCGTTTAAGGAACTCGATAAAAATTTAACCAATTGTCAGACTCCAGTAAACGACACTGGCAACCAGACACTAGTATCGTTTAAGGAACTGGATATATCATTTTCATTTTTCAGACTCCAGTGTCGTTTAACACTAAACGACACTGGCAACCAGACACTAGTATCGTTTAAGAAACTAGATAAAAAATTAATCAATTGTCAGACTCCAGTGTCGTTTAACACTAAACGACACTGGCAACCAGACACTAGTATCGTTTAAGGAACTGGCTATATAATTAAACAATTTTCAGACTCCAGTGTCGTTTAACACTCAACGACACGGGCAACCAGACACTAGTGTCGTTTAAGGCGGATTTCTACCTGAGTCTGCAGAGTGTATTACGCGGAGCATTCCGCTGCTAGCCGGGGAAATGTGAGCCGGTGCTGCATACACTATACGGTAGGTCCCGCAGTTTACTCGCGCTTACGACGAAGTGCTGAGCCTTGTTTTACGCTAGCACTCCGCTGCTAGTAGGGGAAATGTGCGCCGGGCCGCATATGCTAAACGGCAGGTCCCGCAGTCCACCCGCGTTTACCTCGAAGTGCTGAGACTTGTTTTACGCGAGAACTCGGCTGCTAGTAGTGGAAATGAGAGCCGGGGCCGCATACGCTATACGGCAGGTCCCGCAGTCTACCCGCGCTGCCGGCGAAGTGCTGGCCTTGTTTCGCGCTAGCACTCCGCTGCTGGTAGGGGAAATGTGAGCCGGGGCCGTATGTGCTATATGGCTGGTCAACAGTATACCCGCGCTTACGGCGAAGTCCTGAGCCTTGTTTTACGCTAGCACTCCGCTGCTAGTAGGGGAAATTTAAGCCGGTGCCGCATTTGCTATACGGTAGGTCTCGCAGTCTACCCGCTCTTACGGCGAAGTGCTGAGCCTTGATTTAGGCGAGCACTCGGCTGCTAGTAGGGGAAATGAACATTCAAATGTTGAATGTCGTGCTGGCACGACATTGGACATTCAAGAAATAAATGTCGTGGTGGCACGATATTGAACATTGGACATTCAGAAATGAATGTGTGCTTGCACGACATTGGACATTGGACTTTCAAAAATTGAATGTCGTGGCAGTAGATATTTAAACAAGAGTTGTCGGAGGACAATATAGCTCGCCTATCAGGGATATCGTCTATCAGGGCCTACTTCAGAACAGTTATAGCATGGGTATAAAGTCCAAAATCCAAAAGTGCAATAATTCAGTTGAAATTGAATTTACAAAAGAAAGACAAGAATTACGCGTAATTAAATGTCTCACTGTGTCCCCTGCTTTGACTATCAAGGCAAGTGTAAAAGACAAAAAGTAAACAAAACTCTAACATTGAGCTAAACACAATTTTTTTAAAACAAGAAATAATAAAAAAAAAAATTCAAAAATCCAAGAAATTTAAAAAAAAAAATTGAGCTGAACACAAAGTTCCAAAATTCAAGAAAAAAAATAAAAAATAAAAAAATAATGCTCAAAGTTCAAAAATACAAGAAAATTAAAAAAAAAAAATGAAATTAATCCAACAAAATATGAAGAAGCTATGCCCAATTTTCAAAATCCAGCAAAAAACAAATGTTTTACCCCAAAAAATATGAAAGCCCTAGAACCAGTACTTATTGAGAAAAAAAAAAAAATCGAAACTTTAACGTTGAGCTAAACGCAAAATTGAAAAATACAAGAAAAGAAAAAGAAAAAAATCCAAATGTTTGAAAAAAATCCATTCCAGAGTTATGGGACTTGACATACAAGGTCCCCTAATGACCCTGAATAAGTGTGTGAAGTTTGAAAGCAACAGCATACACAGTGTCTGAGAAAAGGCCTTGCACGCAAAGGTTTGACCAAATTTCTAAGTCCAAAAAGGGGCACAATTCAGTCAAAATCCATTCCAGAGTTATGGGACTTGACATACAAGGTCCCCTAATGATCCTGAATAAGTGTGTGAAGTTTCAAAGCAACAGTATACACAGTGTCTGAGAAAAGGCCTTGCACGCAAAGGTTTGACCAAAATTCTAAGTCGAAAAAGGGGCACAATTCAGTCAAAATCCATTCCAGAGTTATGGGACTTGACATACAAGATCCCCTAATGATCCTGAATAAGTGTGTGAAGTTTCAAAGCAACAGCATACACAGTGTCTGAGAAAAGGCCTTGCACGCAAAGGTTTGACCAAAATTCTAAGTCGAAAAAGGGGCACAATTCAGTCAAAATCCATTCCAGAGTTATGGGACTTGACATACAAGGTCCCCTAATGACCCTGAATAAGTGTGTGAAGTTTGAAAGCAACAGCATACACAGTGTCTGAGAAAAGGCCTTGCACGCAAAGGTTTGACCAAATTTCCAAGTCCAAAAAGGGGCACAATTCAGTCAAAATCCATTCCAGAGTTATGGGACTTGACATACAAGGTCCCCTAATGATCCTGAATAAGTGTGTGAAGTTTCAAAGCAACAGCATACACAGTGTCTGAGAAAAGGTCTTGCACGCAAAGGTTTGACCAAGCTGGCAACGCGGACGCCAACGCCAACGCCAACGTGATAACATAAGCTCCCCTATTTCTTCGAATAGGCGAGCTAAAAATGAATGTCTTGCTGGTACGACATTGGACATTTGACATTTAGAAATGAATGTCTTGCTGGCACGACATTGGACATTCAAAACTGAATATCGTGCAGGCACGACATTGGTCATTCAAATATGACAGGAGTGAATCAATGGCGTTAAGCCGGATTTCTACCCGAGTCAGCTTCGTGTATTACGGGGAGTACTCGGGCCTACAGGCCCTTGCCACGGGAGTGGAACAAAAAATAAATTAATATTTTGTTTCCATGTTGTTATTAATCACAACTTTGTATGGCATACTCACACATGATAATGTTATTTGTATGACGATTAGCTATATTATGCTGAAGTCTAATAAACTATTCTGAATTCTATATTCTATATTCTTAAACGATACTACTGTCTGGTTGCCAGTGTCGTTTAGTGTTAAAAGATACTGGAGTCTGAAAATGATATATCCAGTTCCTTAAACGACACTGGAGTCTGAAAATTGAAAATGATATATCCAGTTCCTTATACGACTCTAGTGTCTGGTTGCCAGTGTCGTTTAGTGTAAAACGACACTGGAGTCTGAAAGTTGAAAATTATATATCTAGTTCCTTAAACGATACTAGTGTCTGGTTGCCAGTGTCGTTTAGTGTTAAACGACACTGGAATCTGAAAGTTGAAAATTATATATCCAGTTCCTTAAACGATACTAGTGTCTGGTTGCCATTGTCGTTTAGTGTTAAACGACACTGGAGTCTGAAATTGATTAATTATATATACAGTTCGTTAAACGATACTAGTGTTTTGTTGTCAGTGTAGTTTAGTGTTACACGACACTGGAATCTTAAAATTGAAAATTATTTTTTCCAGTTCCTTAAACGATACTAGTGTCTGGTTGCCAGTGTCGTTTAGTGTTAAACGACACTGGAATCTGAAAGTTGAATATTATTTTTTCCAGTTCCTTAAACGATACTAGTGTCTGGTTGCCAGTGTCGTTTAGTGTTAAACGACACTGGAATCTGAAAGTTGATTAATTATATATCGAGTTCCTTAAACGACACTATTGTCTGGTTGCCATTGTCGTTTAGTGTTAAACGACACTGGAGTCTGAAAATTAATTAATTATATATCTAGTTCCTCAAACGATAATAGTGTCTGGTTGCCTGTGTCGTTTAGTGTTAAACGACACTGGAGTCTGAAAAATGAAAATTATATATCCAGTTCCTTAAACGATACTAGTGTCTGGTTGCCAGTGTCGTTTAGTGTTAAACGACACTGGAGTCTGAAATTGATTAATTATATATACAGTTTGTTAAACGATACTAGTGTTTTGTTGTCAGTGTAGTTTAGTGTTACACGACACTGGAATCTTAAAATTGAAAATTATTTTTTCCAGTTCCTTAAACGATACTAGTGTCTGGTTGCCAGTGTCGTTTAGTGTTAAACGACACTGGAATCTGAAAGTTGAATATTATTTTTTCCAGTTCCTTAAACGATACTAGTGTCTGGTTGCCAGTGTCGTTTAAACGACACTGGAATCTGAAAGTTGATAAATTATATATCGAGTTCCTTAAACGACACTATTGTCTGGTTGCCATTGTCGTTTAGTGTTAAACGACACTGGAGTCTGAAAATTAATTAATTATATAATTATCTAGTTCCTCAAACGATAATAGTGTCTGGTTGCCTGTGTCGTTTAGTGTTAAACGACACTGGAGTCTGAAAAATGAAAATGATATATCCAGTTCCTTAAACGATACTAGTGTCTGGTTGCCAGTGTCGTTTAGTGTTAAACGACACTGGAATCTGAAAGTTGATTAATTATATATCGAGTTCCTTAAACGACACTATTGTCTGGTTGCCATTGTCGTTTAGTGTTAAACGACACTGGAGTCTGAAAATTAATTAATTATATATCTAGTTCCTCAAACGATAATAGTGTCTGGTTGCCTGTGTCGTTTAGTGTTAAACGACACTGGAGTCTGAAAAATGAAAATTATATATCCAGTTCCTTAAACGATACTAGTGTCTGGTTGCCAGTGTCGTTTAGTGTTAAACGACACTGGAGTCTGATAATTGATTCTGTAAACTGTGTTGAAAAAATTAAAGTTAGATATCTAGTTCCTTAAACGACACTAGTGTTTGGTTGCCAGTATCGTTTATGATAAACGATACTAGATTCTGGTTGCCAGTATCGTTTATGATAAACGATACTAGATACTAGACACTAGACACCAACTTCACCTTACCAAAGTTTTAAACTCTATTCAATAGTAAAACATTCATTTATAGAGATTTTCCATAGTTCTACCTAGATGGTTTCAATGCATATGCTGCAGAACTGTTGTATATAGGATAATGTTAAGTCTGGTTACATTAGTTTCAGCTCTTATTGGAAACTAGCTAAATATTCTCTGATGAATTAAAAGTAAATCCTTTCCATTATAAAAAGAATCTTCAGCAGACTATGTTATAGAATCGAGAATTTTTTCCTTTTGCCACAATTATTTTATAAGTTGATGCATCAAACACTACCCCGTGTCATAAAGAGAGGTATTAAAGCAGAGTACACAATTGATGGTTAAAAACTAAAAGAAACCATTACCTGCCAAGACTTTATAATCTTACATTCCTACCAGAGCTCTAGATAAGGGTCATTTTTCATGTTCTAAAATCCTTAATTGACATTCAAATCCTATATTGTGGGTACTCAAATGAATTGTCTTAGTGAGACGATACTTTTGGGTACCCACAACATAGGATTTGGTTGAGTAATAAGAGAAGTATTGTGAGGAAAAGACCTGCTCGCTACTCTGGTCTTACCTTTATTAACTGTGAGTCTCCAAGACGGCTACCAATATATACAACACCATTATCTAAATATGTGATACACTCAGCAATTGATGTCTGAAATACATAAACAAAAATATATTGTTGATTCAGCCCATCATTTTAACTGTCAGAGCCGATTCTGGTAATTTGCATATACAAGCACTGGAGACTCAGCCACATTCTCACCAGAATCTTCACTGTTCTGTAGCAAGCAGTATAGACCCAGATATAACTTTTAATAATTATTATTGTTATTACCATATACCTTTATGTGAACCCTTATTGATGCAATAAGAACACTTCACAAGATCCAGTCTGTTGTATTGTTTAAAAACATCAAGATTTACAATTAAAAGACATATATATATCCATGTGATCTATGGACGATTTTTATTTGGTGAGTGGGGGGTATTTATTTAATTAAAATTAAAATAAGTGCTTAAAAAAAAATTAAAATTTGATATGCGATACCCTTTTGCTGGTCGGAAACAAGAATGTTCAAATGAACATATATTGCATGCCAATAACACAATATAAAAGTAAAATTGTAGCAGACAGACAATTGGAAGGTGAACCCTTTGTATAAATAGATACCTACCTCCCCTAAGAGTTCCACCTTAAGATCTTTAATATTTCCTGACCCATCCATCTTATCTTCTTTTTCTAATAATAACATAAACAATCGTCCACTCATATCCCCTAACAAATATCGGGAACCATTTGCATCAACTTTCCCGTAACATGTGATAGTACTTTGCTGAAAGTGAGAAATAAAGACAGGGTTTTAAGAAAAATACTTTTCTCCATCATTACTCAAAACTGATTACTTAATATCTTTAGTGATATCCGTTTTATATCTTTCCCACATGCAGATGCATTTTGAAGCCGATATAGGGGGGAAAAAAAACATTACAAGAAAAGCAGAAATTGCTTCTATCCTATTCAAATTAATAATTTCTTATAAAGACATTTTCCATACTTTCTGGGGGATTTTTAAAAACTCATCTGCTGCAGATTATGAGATACTGTCATTTAGGAAAGTGTTCGATACAGAAAACTTTTGATGAAAGTTTGGATGGCAGCAAACTATTTTCAAGAATATTGACAGAAAAGAAGAAACTTCTTATAACAAGAAATTTCGACCTTTTACCACACAACTTTTCCATTAAAAAACGTTTTTAAAACTGACAGTCAATTTCAAAAGAGATGATTTAACCCTTTCCCACATATAACAAATCTGCAGCAGACAACTTTGAAAACATCAAGGTAAAAATATAGAAACTCTATTAATAAAAGAAGAATTATTGAAAAGACTTGAAAACATTCAGGCAAAAGTATAAACTGGTCATTATGAGCAATATCTCCTAATTATATGACAGATGTGTCAGAAATCGTTTGTTTGTAGGAAAGGGTTAAAAGTATCACATACAGGCACATTTAAATGCAGGTTCACCAGAGGCTAATAATGAGCAATATTTCCTTTTGCCGCAACGTTTTCAACTCTTTTCAATAGTATGTTATTCATAGAGCTTCCACAATTCAATCTAGATGCAGAGGACTAGATAAGGAGGAGTAAACTGGTCTTTTTCCCAACAATATCTCTTTATGACTCAACTAAACCCTATGTTGTGGGTACTCAAAAGAATTGTCTCACTGAGACGATTCTTTTGAGTACCCACAACCTAGGGTCTAAGTGGTTTATAAAGATTCTTGAATTTCAAATACCCTTCTTATCTAGAGCTCTGTTAACCCTTTCCCTCATACGACAATTCTGCAGCAGACAACTTTGAACATATTTTGTCAAAAAATGGAAAATCTCTATAATTGAATGGATAACTTATGGTTAAAAGTGGAAAACATTGTGGTAAGAGGAGAAATTGCTCGTTTTGAGCAATTTCTTCTTTTGTCACTATGTTTTCAAAAAGCTGTCTGCTGCAGAGGCGTCAGAAAGCGTCTATATGAGGGAATGAATGAATGAATGTATATTGTTTTATGGCGCATCGACAGCTAAGGTCATTTAGCGCGCAATTAAATTTAATTATTCATGATCCCTCGGTAAACAAACCAGTACTAGGCTAGAAAATGTGCCTTGCCCAAGGGCACTCCACCATGACCGTAGTGCAGCGACTTGGGATCGAACCCGGGACACCCGGTTTCGAAATCCCCGACGCTAACCACTCGACCACAGCGGATTCCTATATGAGGTAAAGGGTTAAGATGCTCATAACAGTCTCCTGCTGTACACTTGTTGAACCTGGGAAAAGGTCAGACTATTACAAAAGAGCATTAGCAGTACAAACCTTTATAACAGGCGGGGCAATAGGTATGAATTGATCCCCCTTGTGATATGTGATGGACTCTTGGCCAATAATCAGGGCCCCTCCATATGGGGCGGGGACTGAAACATATTTTCAAAAGAATAAAACACAAAATATATGAGCAATGACCCCAAGAACAATTATCCAAACCCTTTTCTGCTTGCCGATGCATTTGACACATATGAGCCAAAATATGGTGTCCGAGATTTTGTGTTACATCACAAACACTGTAGTGTCCTCTTTTGGTGTGATGTAACATAACACCATGTGTGTAACAAGACACCAGAGACTCACTAAGAGTGTAACAAGACACCAGAGACTGCACTAAGTGCGTAACAAGACACCATAGACTGCACTAAGTGCGTAACAAGACACGAAAGACTGCACTAAGTGCGTAACAAGACACCATAGACTGCACTAAGTGCGTAACAAGACACCATAGACTGCACTAAGAGTGTAACAAGACACCAAAGACTGCACTAAGAGTGTAACAAGACACCAAAGACTGCACTAAGAGTGTAACAAGACACCAAAGACTACACTAAGAGTGTAACAAGACACCAAAGACTGCACTAAGTGTGTAACAAGACACAAGAGACTGCACTAAGAGTGTAACAAGACTGCACTAAGTGTGTAACAAGACACCAAAGACTGCACTAAGTGTGTAACAAGACACCATAGACTGCACTAAGAGTGTAACAAGAATGCACTAAGTGTGTAACAAGACACCAAAGACTGCACTAAGTGTGTAACAAGACACCAAAGACAGCACTAAGAGTGTAACAAGACACCAAAGACTGCACTAAGTGCGTAACAAGACACCAGAGACTGCACTAAAAGTGTAACAAGACACCAAAGACTGCAAAAAGAGTGTAACAAGACACCAAAGACTGCACTAAGAGTGTAACAAGACACCAAAGACTGCACTAAGAGTGTAACAAGACACCAAAGACTGCACTAAGTGTGTAACAAGACACCAAAGACTGCACTAAGAGTGTAACAAGACACCAGAGACTGCACTAAGAGTGTAACAAGACACCAGAGACTGCACTAAGAGTGTAACAAGACACGAAAGACTGCACTAAGAGTGTAACAAGACACCAGAGACTGCACTAAGTGTGTAACAAGACACGAAAGACTGCACTAAGAGTGTAACAAGACACGAAAGACTGCACTAAGAGTGTAACAAGACACGAAAGACTGCACTAAGAGTGTAACAAGACACCAAAGACTGCACTAAGTGTGTAACAAGACACCAGAGACTGCACTAAGTGTGTAACAAGACACCAGAGACTGCACTAAAAGTGTAACAAGACACCAAAGACTGCACTAAGAGTGTAACAAGACACCAAAGCCTGCACTAAGAGTGTAACAAGACACCAGAGACTCACTAAGAGTGTAACAAGACACCAGAGACTGCACTAAGAGTGTAACAAGACACCAGAGACTGCACTAAGTGTGTTACAAGACACCAGAGACTCACTAAGAGTGTAACAAGACACCAGAGACTGCACTAAGTGTGTAACAAGACACCAAAGACTGCACTAAGTGCGTAACAAGACACCAAAGACTGCACTAAGAGTGTAACAAGACACCAAAGACTGCACTAAGAGTGTAACAAGACACCAAAGACTGCACCAAGAGTGTAACAAGACACCAAAGACTGCACTAAGTGTGTAACAAGACACCAAAGACTGTACTAAGTGTGTAACAAGACACCAAAGACTGCACTAAGAGTGTAACAAGACACCAAAGACTGCACTAAGTGTGTAACAAGACACCAAAGACTGCACTAAGAGTGTAACAAGACACCAAAGACTGCACTAAGTGTGTAACAGAAGACATCCAAAACTGAACAAATCACATAAGAACATAAACCTGTTCAGTATAGATTTTTCTCCATTGAAATGAATATAAAATAACATATCGAGGGCTTGGCGTGAGACGGTTGTAACTAAAAACCTATTTTGAAAACCCTTGTTTACAGGCAATTTTGACCCCTTATACAATGCAAATTTAGGTGTCATTGCTCAGAACAAGCAATGGCACCTAAATTTCATTGTTTACCAAGAAAAATTATTTAACACTTAAAAATAATTTTTGGTGAGGTGATTAAAATTGGTAAAGAAATACCAATTTTAGTTACAACCATTTCACGACAAGCCCTTGATATACAAACAAGAATTTATTACACAGAGTGGCTATGGAAGTAGAATAAACTGTTTATTACACATGACGTAACAAAAGACAAGAATCTTGATTTTCTTCAGTCAAAATTGAACAAGAAACCGCTGAAGACGGTAAGGCCGGATTGTCGGCAATTTGACCTTGAAAATCGACAAACCAAGGTCAAGGTCAAAGTAACCATAGAAATCAATAGAACTTGTTACTGGTTACCTTCAGGCAAAGTTTCAAGTTTGTAACCCTTTCCAGTGCTGAGATTGCCTCAACCTGAAACTTTAACCGATTTTGCCTCAACCTGAAACTTAACCAAAATGTTGACGGACAGACAGACAGACGGACGGACAGACAGACGGACGGACAGACAGACATCGCCAATCTATAGACCGTAATTGCTAGAGCAATCCAGCCAAAAACTGTTGAAAGCAAATTAAAACACAATTTGCTGTGATATAACTATTAAAATATTGAAAGCAAATTAAAACGCAAGTTGATGTGATATAACTATAAAACTGTTGAAAGCGGAGTAAAACGCAATTTGCTGTGATATAACTATATAACTGTTGAAAGCAAATTAAAACGCAATTTGCAGTGATATCACTATAAAACTGTTGAAAGCAAATTAATACGCAAGTTGTCGTGATATAACTATAAAACTGTTGAAATCAAATTAAAACGAAAGTTGCCATGATATAACTATAAAACTTTTGAAAGCAAATAAAAACGCAAGTTGCCATGATAAAACTTTAAAACTTTTGAAAGTAAATTAAAACACAAGTTGATATAACTATAAAACTGTTGAAAGCAAATTAAAACGCAAGTTGCCGTGATATAACTGTTAAACTGTTGAAAGGGGAGTAAAATGCAATTTGCTGTGATATAACTATATAACTGTTGAAAGCCAATTAAAATGCGAGTTGCCGTGATATAACTATAAAACTGTTGAAAGCAAATTAAAACGCAAGTTGCCGTGATATAACTATAAAACTGTAGAAAGCAAATTAAAACGCAAGTTGCTGTGATGTAACTTTAACCAAAATGTTGACGGACAGACAGACAGACAGACAGACAGACAGACAGACAGACAGACAGACAGACAGAAGACAGACAGACAGACAGACAGACAGAAGACAGACAGACGGGCAATAGCAACATGAAGGTCAAGAGTTATCATGGAAATCAAAAGAACATGTTAGTGGCTACACACAGACCAATTTTCAAGTTTGTAGCTCTTTCCATGTCCGAGATTTTGCTTCAACCAAAAACTTTAACCAAAATGTTGACGGACAGACAGACAGACAGACGGGCAATAGCAAGGTGAAGAGTTATCATGGAAATCAAAAGAACATGTTAGTGGCTACACACAGCCCAATTTTCAAGTTTGTAGCTCTTTCCATGTCCGAGATTTTGCTTCAACCAGAAACTTTAACCAAAATGTTGACGGACAGACAGACAGACAGACGGGCAATAGCAAGGTGAAGGTGAAGAGTTATCATGGAAGTCAAAAGAACATGTTAGTGGCTACACACAGACCAATTTTCAAGTTTGTAGCTCTTTCCATGTCTGAGATTTTGCTTAACCAGAAACTTTAACCATTTTGCCTAACCTGAAACTTTAACCAAAATGTTGACGGACAGACAGACAGACAGACGGACAGACGGACATCGCCAATCTATAGACCGGAATTGCTTGAGCAATCCGGCCAATAAAAAAGTCATTGTAGTGAATTAAATAGGTATGAAAACAGATAAAAATCATACATGTATTGTGAAACATTCTGTGTTCCAGAACAACATGTTTATGACATTAACTAAGAAATGTAGTGAACACATGATTATAATGCAGTGGAAATGAGCTAGCAATCAAGGTTTCAAATTAAGATGCTTTTTAGTCATGAAGTAGTCATGAAGTGACTGGGAGGACACATTTCGTGAAGTCACATACCAAGATTTTATTTTGAAACAAAATTGTATTTACACTCCCCTATTTAATGTTAAAATGAAATGAACAAATAATGTGTTTTAAGTTATTTTTTCACGCAAATAAGTTCCTTTCCCTCATACAGATGTTTTCTGACGCCTCTGCAGCAGACAGCTTTTTGAAAACTTGTCGACAAAAGAAGAAATTGCTCAAAACAAGCAATTTTTCCTTTTGTCACCATGTTTTCAGCTCAATTCAATTATTGAACTTTCATTTAAGGAATTTCCAATTTTTTTCGGGTATGTTTTCAAAGTCGTCTTCTGTAAATTTGTTGTATCTTGGAAAAGGTTAAATGTCAATGGCATACTTCAATTAATACTGTTAGTTGTTCCTAACATTTTCTGACATATTTCTAAACTATACAACACATACTTTCTCAAATACAAGTAATTAAACCAACAAATCAGTGATGTAGCACAAATTCCCGTACACCATATTATGGTTCATATGCAATATGCAGCAAACAAATTTTGAAAACATTGTGGCAAAATGAGAATTTCTCCTTCTGCCACAACGTTTTTTAACCCTTTCCCTCATATAGACGCTTTCTGACGCCTCTGCAGCAGACGGATTTTTGAAAACATAGTGACAAAAGAAGAAATTGCACAAAACGTGCAATTTCTCCTTTTGCCACATTGTTTTCCATTTTTTTGTCATACGTTATCCATTCCATTATGGAGATTTTCTATGTTTTGACAAAAGACGTTCAAAGTCGTCTGCTGCAGAATTGCCGTATGAGGGAAAGGGTTAAAGCAGACAGCGTTTTGAAAACATAGTGACAAAAGAAGAAATTGCACAGAACGTGCAATTTCTCCTTTTGTCACAATGTTTTCCACTTTTAGTCAAAGGTTATCCATCTGACAAAATACGTTCAAAGTCGTCTGCTGCAGAATTATCGTATGAGGAAAAGGGTTAACTCTACTCATTAATTATACTTTCATTTAACGTGATTTACCATATTTCAAAATCAACTGTTGAAGTTTGTTTGTATGTTAGAAAGTAATAAATACAATACTCCGATCATATTCCATCATCAATTTAGGAATCTTGATTCCCTGCACTTATTGAAAACAACATCAAACTAACTATTATCTTTATATTACGAAGGCTGTGTCTGTGTTTCCCTTCACTATTAAAATTTCCAGAATAAACTAACAAAATAATTGTTCTGTTCTTACCAGAAATGAGCATACAAGCCTCTGTTTCTACATTATCCTGTTTCCAGGCCCCCTTATTGAACTCTTTATCTCTCAGTGAAATTTCGTAGGTTTTAACGTGTCTACCATGTTGGTCCTGCAAGAAAGATGACAGAAATTACACTCAATGACAAAATGTAATATATACTACACTGGTACTCCTCTACAAAGCTTTCCATTTTAAAGCTGTTCTCAGTATAACACTGGTCTTGCTTTCAAAAACCTAACATTTGAAACATTTGAAACACCAAATACGATCCGAGTATTAGATCTCCACTTGACTATCACGTTTATCCACATGTTTGCATAACGCTTTGTTCAACAATAGACAGGTAAATAATCGATATCGTTATCGAGCAGCTGTTTGCATAACGCTTTCAGTATTAAAACAATACAGATAAAAAAATCGATATCGGGTGTAATAATTGTTTGTACATTACGCTTATTGTGTTCAGTCACCTTGCGAACTGATACAACTTCAATCGACCGTGGCTGTCATGGTGTGACAAACGAACAAGCTCAATTTCAAACTTCATAATGTAACAAACAACCACAGCTGAAAATTTCGCAAAATTTTGACTGGATGTCATTCATTTCTTTCCCATTTTTTCGATCTACGTAGTGAATACAACTTAGGAAACCCCAAAATATACATGTGACTATTCCAGCCAATCGCATTTAAGATATTTTATCTGGATGTCATCCATTTCTTTCCCATTTCTTCAATCTCGTATTTGCGATATGTAAATTAAAACTATTTAGCTCAAATGTATGCAGTAAACGTCATCAATATTGAGGCCGTTGAATAGGCATGCGCATGAAACACGTATCGATTGTAAACTTCAGCAAATATTGCAAAACTGAACGTATACTCCCAGCCACTCGGTAAATCTCGAAAGTTCACTGCAATTACTGCGAATTGTCAAAGATTGACGATTAGAAATGTATATTATTCGGTCCAAAAATTTCACTCGCAATAATCTGCTGGTGCCTGAAATCTCACCACGCAAATTGAAATTTGCACTTGCAATTCGCGAGTATGCGAGCTTAAATTCGAGCCCCGATACATCTATCGATTGTCAGACACAGGTAAATATATCTTGCAAGCTTGTATTAGCCAAAAACACTCTCTCTTTGCAATTGATTTAGTGTATGCATTATAGGTGGGGTCATGATTTTTGGAACAGTTTTATCAATTTAACCCTGCTAATAGCACTGTGCAAGTCCACGGCTTCTAAGTACAGTGTTATAGAAGAGTGCCAGTGTATTTCTTCCCTTATAGAAACAGTAATTGAAATCATTAGAGTGAGTCAACTCACACAGAGCTGTAGATTAGGTAAGTTTTTCAAATTCTAAAACCCTTAATTGAAACTGAAACCCTATGGTGTGGGTACTCAAAAGAATTGTCTGAGTGAGATGTTCTTATGAGTACCCACACCATAGGGTTTGGTTGAGTCACAAGATAAATATATGTAAAAAAATATCAGTTTACCCCTCTTTATCTACTCCTCTGATTACACATCTAGCTAGAAAGGGATTTGCATTTATCAATATCACGCTTGTTTTATAGCAAAAGTCTCTGTGGAGGGTACTGCAAACAACTTTAATCCAATGTGATATAGTTCTTTTATTATAATGGACAAAAGCGCCGCAGAGCAAATGCCAAGGCTCGTCTGTTCTTTTCAAAAAAGGTGCATTACATAATAAGTATCAAAGCCAGCGTTATGTGACTTGGTATGGACATGCAAATTGTTCTTAGGAACATGTGAACCAAGTTTCACTTGAATATGTGTAACTAACCCACCTGGTGAACAAGAACTAAGGTTGGTGTGGAACAGTCATGTAGAAACTTAATATCTATAACAGTTAGTTCTTCAAGCCTGAAATGTATACACATATAGATAGAATCAATCCATTGCCTGTTAGTATGTATTCATATTTGCTTTGAGTATCTAAGGAAAACAATAACAATTTAGTAATTGGACACACTGAATGTCTTCAAAGGGGGCCTCTATCAGGGAAAGGCTTAAGCTACACCATGTGAACACTTATATAACTGCATTTACTGTCATTCAAAGCTAAGACCAATCTGTGCAAGTAGTCTAGTTAACCCTTTCCCTCATATAGACGCTTTCTGACACCTCTGCAGCAGACGGCTTTTTTGAAAACATAGTGACAAAAGAAGAAATTGCTCAAAACAAGCAATTTCTTCTTTTGCCACAATGTTTTCAACTTTTTGTCATAGGTTATCCATTCAATTAAAGAGATTTTCTATTTTTTGACAAAATATGTTCAGTCGTCTGCTGCATAATTGTCATATAAGGGAAAGGGTTAAAAGTTATTCACTTAACATCAATTGTGAATTAAATCTGAACTCATTATATCAAACTTACTCCAAATCAGCTTCTTAACCCCTTCCCTCTGTACTAGATGACTTTTGAAAACTCGTCTGCTGCAGATTTGATGTACGAGGGTTAGGGTTTAAAGATCATTATAGCAGGACGTGCAATGTATCAGCCAAAACTCCAGTGGGTTTTCCACCCTCACCATGGGGTTTGAAATTTTTAATTCATGATCAATTAGACTGAACTAAGGAAGATGACAAATTAATTTACCTACCCAACTTCATTTCGCATTTTGCTGTATAAGCAGCAGACGACTTTGGAAAACATTGTGACCAAAGGAGAAATTGCTCTAGTGACCATTTTCTCCTTTTGCTGCAATGTTTTCAACTGACATTTTAGCCAAGATATTTTCAGATTTTCTTCTGCAGATTTTTTGTATATGGGAAAGGGTTAATGAAGAATTTCCATAATTAGTGACATAATTAACATTATTTGCTTACCTTAAATTGAAAGCTTTAAGTTCTTTATTGTCTCTTTCAAGTGGTATTACTTTAAATAGGCCATCATATAATCTCAAACCAATCACTCGACATTCAGGGTCTATGATACCAATGATGCCTGTCTCTGAAGGTCGTCCTATTCTATCCTGTAAAATTCATAAAAGCGATAGTGGAATTACATGAACAGTGGTCTCGTGAAAGCTGACAGTTTAACCCGTTGACTTGCAGGCACATTTTGACATATCTGCAGCAGATGACTTCTGAAAACATTGTGGGAAAAAGGAGTTATTGCTCATAAGGCCTAAAGAAAAATAGTCATGTTTCTGGTCACGGGTCTCAAAATCAATACGGTCGGTAGGTAGGGCTTTTTTTTGTAAAACCCTTTCCCTCATAAAGACACTTTTGATGCATAAAATTACCAATTTTATTAAATTTACTATCAAAACATTTATCAAAAATGAACAACAAAAACTTATTTTTTTCGGCTCTGGTACTGCGAATGCGAGTTTTGCATAACAAAAATCGTATTTTGTGCCAAAAAAACAGTCGGGGTTTAAAATGGATTTTTTTTCAGGCCTAATGAGTAAGTTCTCCATTTGCCACAATGTTTTTACACTATTAATATTGTTCATATTATTGCAAAGATGTTTTCAAAGTGACTAGTCCTCTGCTGCAGGTTTATGTACATGTTACAGTAACAACTGGAGTTATACCAAACTTATATAAGCACATGTAATGTCAGTTTTGTTATTAATTCATATTTAAGTGATGATATTGAAATTGAGAAACAAACTTGAATTAAAAAAAATCAAATTAACCCTTTCCCACATTCAACATATCTGTAGCAGATGCCTTTGGAGACAATAATATGGTCTTGGAGATATGGAGCGGACACGAAATAAAGCCTCAAACTTTTAACCTTCAAGTGCGACCTTGACCTTGAACCGGTATGGTCGAGAGATCGGTTCTGCACATCGCTTTGATGAGGTGAACATGTGACCCAAGTTTCATGAAAATTCTTCAACCTGTCTTGGAGATATGGAGCGGACAAGAAATAAAGCCTCAAACCTTTGACCTTCAAGCGTGATCTTGACCTTGAACCGGTAGGATCGAGACATGGTTTCTGCACATCGCCATGATGAGGTGAACATGTGACCCAAGTTTCATGAAAATCCTTCAAGCCGTCTTGGAGATATGGAGCGGACACGATTTGGGACAGACCCCAAGGACAAAAACAATATATCTCCCCTGTATACAGGGGGAGACATAATTAGTGAATAGAGTTGAAAACACTGTGGCAAAAGGAGAAATTTGGTGACAGAGAAGTGATCCATAGGAAAGTCATTCACTGCCAAGACAGGCCACACAAAAATGATCCCAAAACAAGAATGCAAAGTGCAAATATGTCACGCAGTAAATGAGAGCATGACAGAGAAGTGATCCATATGAAAGTAATTCACTGCCAAGACAGGCCACACTAAAACAATCCCAAAACAAGAATCCAATGTTTCAATCAAATATATCAAAATTATCAGGTACAAGGATTGCTTGTTTGAGCAACATCTCCCTTTCCAACAATATTTCAGAACTATTTCAGAAAGAGTAAAAGATTGATTGACCCATTATTTCAAACTGCCATTGAACACAACTTTTGAAAACATTGAAATAAAAGGTAAAATTGCCCAAAACAAGCAATTTCACCATTTATTGCAATATTTTCAACTCTTTATCAATATAAAACTTTCAGTTTTCTAGATTATTAAAATTGCTCGTCTGATAATTGTAAAGCAGATTACCTTTGAAAAGTTATGTGAAGTAAAGGGTTAACTCTTTCCCTTATATAGATGCTTTCTGACACCTCTGCAGCAGACGGCTTTTTAAAAATATAGTGACAAAAGAATAAATTGCTCAATACGAGCAATTTCTCCTTTTGCCACAATGGTTTCCACTTTTAGTCATATGAGGGAAAGGGTTAACATACCTGTACGTTGCCATGTGTAAGTAGTAAAGGGTTAACATACCTGTACGTTGCCATTTGTAGTAAAGGGTTAACATACCTGTTACTTTGTCATGTGTAGTAAAGGGTTAACATACCTGTACTTTGTCATGTGTAGTAAAGGGTTAACATACCTGTACGTTGCCATGTGTAGTAAAGGGTTAACATACCTGTACGTTGCCATGTGAAGTAAAGGGTTAACATACCTGTACGTTGCCATGTGTAGTAAAGGGTTAACATACCTGTACGTTGCCATGTGTAGTAAAGGGTTAACATACCTGTACGTTGCCATGTGAAGTAAAGGGTTAACATACCTGTACGTTGCCATGTGTAGTAAAGGGTTAACATACCTCTACGTTGCCATGTGTAGTAAAGGGTTAACATACCCAGCATGCCCACGGAGTTCTGAGATTTTGGGTACATGTACCCACTGCCTTTGGAAATTTGGGGTACACAGTAACCATAAGGGGTACAGATATAATAAACAAGGAAATGTTGATTTTGTTCTTTTTTATCATCTCCCTCTCCACATTCAAGGAAAAGACAAAAACTTAACAGATTGACTAATTAAAGAGAAAGTACAAATTAAGATTATCATTGAAAGTAGAAAAAAGTATGAGCAATATATCCCTCTCCCACAGTGTATTTAAAATGTGTCTGTTGTAGACAAAAAGAAAAATATCTGCAAAGGACAAACAGAACATTTGCATTCTGTTCTCTTCAATTCAGGCTCTGTTGATGTACTGCAACCTGCTTGTCCGGTGAAGTTTATTTTCTGCAAGTTAAAGCATGCCAATATGAATCGACAAATTCTGTGTAATCATGTAAAAGGAACTTGCTAAACTATCAAATGACTTTAAATTCAATTTGAAAAATAAAAGATACGATGGTTACTTCGCCATAAAAAGGATCCGAAAAAAGCGCATCCGAATAAAAGTCTTGTTTTACTCTAGTTTCACTTCATCATATTTCAATTTTTAATCTTAACGGGACTAATTAATGACTAGCTCTTTAAAATAGGACACATTCTTTTATTTCAATATCTTCACTTACTGTTTATCGGTTGGAAGAAGCTTTTTTTGTTCATTTCGCCCGCGCAGACGATGCAACGTTTTGGATACGTAATTGCCCTTCCCAAATCGCAACTTCTCGATAATGAGCTGTGCCCTGCTTGGCTGTTTACGTCATATTTTACTTACTGGTCATGTGACCAGTTTGTACATTGCTTATTGGCTTGTCGAAGTTGAACGATGACAACCAATTGTTCAATCGGATATTTCCGTATAATATATTAAAGAACAGTTGAGATGTGACGAAACGATCCGATGCATTTCCGATAAAGATGGGTTTTCCCATCCACAAATGGCCGATTCACCCCGATCGTATATTTTCATAGTTGAAAGACTTGAAGCCGAAAATTGAAAGGCAACAACAATAAAAACTAGAATTGTTTTTGCAAAAAACAGATGTCTCCCCTCAAATATCTGTTGTGACCTTGACCTTGACCCTATATTGTCGAGACGCAGGTTCTGCACGTCGCCTTGATGAGGTGAACATGTGACCCAAGTTTCATGAAAATCCTTCAAGCCGTCTCGGAGATATGGAGCGGACACGAAATAAAGCCTCAAACCTTTGACCTTCAAGTGTGACCTTGACCTTGACCCTATATTGTCGAGACGCGGGTTCTGCACATCGCCTTGATGAGGTGAACATGTGACCCAAGTTTCATGAAAATCCTTCAAGCCGTCTGGGAGATATGGAGCGGACACGAAATAAAGCCTCAAACCTTTGACCTTCAAGCGTGACCTTGACCCTATATTGTCGAGACGCGGGTTCTGCACGTCACCTTGATGAGGTGAACATGTGACCCAAGTTTCATGAAAATCCTTCAAGCCGTCTGGGAGATATGGAGCGGACACGAAATAAAGCCTCAAACCTTTGACCTTCAAGCGCGACCTTGACCTTGACCCTATATTGTCGAGACGCGGGTTCTGCACGTCGCCTTGATGAGGTGAACATGTGAGCCAAGTTTCATGAAAATCCTTCAAGCCTGTATACAGGGGGAGACATAATAATAGAATAGAGTGTCTTATTTCTTCATATTAATTTTACGTGCATGTACCCCTCAACATCAGAACTTTTACGTGCATGCTGATTATTTTACGTGATTCACGCAACATTTTGCGTGAATGGGCATGCTGCATACCTGTACGTTGCCATGTGTAGTAAAGGGTTAACATACCTGTACATTGCCATGTGTAGTAAAGGGTTAACATACATGTATGTTGCCATGTGTAGTAAAGGGTTAACATACCTGTACGTTGCCATGTGTAGTAAAGGGTTAACATACCTGTACGTTGCCATGTGTAGTAAAGGGTTATCATACCTGTACGTTGCCATGTGTAGTAAAGGGTTGTCATGTGTAGTAAAGGGTTAACATACCTGTACTTTGTCATGTGTAGTAAAGGGTTAACATACCTGTATGTTGCCATGTGTATGTAGTAAAGGGTTAACATACCTGTACGTTGCCATTTGTAGTAAAGGGTTAACATACCTGTTACTTTGTCATGTGTAGTAAAGGGTTAACATACCTGTACTTTGTCATGTGTAGTAAAGGGTTAACATACCTGTACTTTGTCATGTGAAGTAAAGGGTTAACATACCTGTACGTTGCCATGTGTAGTAAAGGGTTAACATACAAGTACGTTGCCATGTGAAGTAAAGGGTTAACATACAAGTACGTTGCCATGTGAAGTAAAGGGTTAACATACCTGTACGTTGCCATGTGTAGTAAAGGGTTAACATACCTGTACGTTGCCATGTGTAGTAAAGGGTTAACATACCTGTACGTTGCCATGTCTAGTAAAGGGTTAACATACCTGTACGTTGCCATGTGTAGTAAAGTGTTAACATACCTGTATGTTGCCATGTGTAGTAAAGGGTTAACATACCTGTACGTTGCCATGTGATGTAAAGGGTTAACACACCTGTACGTTGCCATGTGTAGTAAAGGGTTAACACACCTGTACGTTGCCATATGAAGTAAAGGGTTAACACACCTGTACGTTGCCATGTGTAGTAAAGGGTTAACACACCTGTACGTTGCCATGTGAAGTAAAGGGTTAACATACCTGTACGTTGCCATGTGCTCTGGTAATTATTTCTATATTATCCCCGTCCTGCTGACATTCTAATATCATAGCATTGTATTTGGCAGTCAAAACAAACATCAAATCTTTCGCCTCGCCCTGAAAAAGTTATTCACCACATTTATCTTTCATTTTCATTAATAAATTAACCTAACAGGGTTTATTTATAAATATTCTAGGCCTCGCCCTTGCGCCAATGACGCATATTTTGTATATTGGCGCCAGGTTTTTTTTACCTTATATAAAAGGGGCCGTTTAACGGCCCCTTCCCCTCGGAAAATAAGCATAGTTTTTCCCCTAAAAATATAAATTCCCCTCCGATAAAAAAAAAAAAAAAAAAAAAAAAAAAAAAAAAAAAAATTTTTTCATATTTAACTTTTGAACATTAGCTTATATCATTATTTATCTTTCCACAATGAACAGAATAAAATTTGACTTGAGGTGTAGGCTTGGTGCTGAAATACTTGATATTTTGATGAGAATTAAAGTTGCTGATGTTGCCCTTAGAGAATATGACCCAAAAACTGCTGTGACAAGATCTGATGGTTGTTGTCTGGACTAAGACAGAAAAAAAACCATACTTTGCCATATGGAGCCAGAAATTGAAACACGGTTTCTAGACTATGCTGTATATCTGACAGTCTCAGCAGCTTCTTTTCACAGCATGATTTGGACCATGTTTACATTGCATTCATGATTGACCATAACAGTGTATTGCACTATTGTAGTTCACATTGTGTTGCTTAAAATTAAAGTTCTAATAAGTTCTCAAAAATTAAAGTTGTTTTCTCATTTAGCAAGTAACAAAAAATAGCACTTGCGAAAAAATGCAAGTAGAAAATCTTGCTAATTTCGACCCTTGACAGTGGTATAGTTTGAGTGAACTGGATTATGACAATCTAGTGGAGGAGTTCAAGAACATGAAAAATAGAGAGATGGCCTTGTCATGATAAAAGTTAAACATGCACATTATACTAGTTTACAATTTTCCCCCTTTTTTTTTTCTAGAACGCCGCGAAATTTTCTTTCCTTTTGCCACGATGTTTTCAACTTTTAGTCATAGGTTATCCATTCAATTAGAGATTTTCTATTTTTTGACAAAATAGGTTCAAAGTTGTCTGCTGCAGTTTTGTCGTATGAGGGAAAGGGTTAAAGTATTTGAGGTAAAGAGATAAAAAAGATGAAATATCACTTACTGCAGGTCTAAATAACTCCAATACAGCAACCCTTCCATATATTCCCACTTCTTTGATTGGTCTGAGGCCTTCTGGGGTTACCACATAGATTTCAAGTCTTGTATTTTTTGCAATGATGAGATTTAAATCGTCATTTGAAGTGAAGTTTCCTACAAAATTCAAAATTCTTTTTTTATTATAATCAGGTTTACACAATGCATACTTTCTTAGTAGGGTTATAAGAATAATACAGATAATAATATGTCTCATCTGGGGTTTTGATCATACCCTTCATTTTTTAACAAGCACTCTTGTGACTCTTCCCATTCACCTGAAATGTTTGTGAATCCCATAAATATTTAGTGACGAGTACGTGAAATTAAATCAAATAAATTTGGACAGCAAAGCAGTTAAATTCCGGTTAGTTTGACTTTCAGACGGCTCAACCAAATATATTGTTTGGTTCTGTAAAAGGTTTTTGTAAAAGTAAAAGACATTGCAACTGCAAGGGTAGTCGGACCGTAGTCCTTCATAGAAAGACAACACATATGTATATTCATATTTGGAAGGTGATTATCATGTAATAATCTCCTTCCTTTGCGTTTGTATCATGACCAAATTCAAATATGTCCTATAACAATTATACAGTCACACGCTAATCAATATAGTGCGATAAATTCAAAGTAACGTTCCTAATAGTCATTTCATGTAATCGGTTTGATGAAGAATATAGTTTGGACCACAAACACTTTATTTTCAAGCTATGAATGTACAAGTATTTGCGGCTTTTAAAATTAATTTTATTTTAGGAAATACAAATCTTTCAGTAGTAAACATTATTATGTATATTCCTATGCGGCATGCTCTTGTAAACAACTCCAAATACATTTGACCAGAGGTTTAAATGAATTAGGTCAATTCGTGGACTGACCTTTTCGTCGAATTAATAAAATAAAACAAATTGCAAGACATTTCATGGAGAAAGCAAATTATGTAGTTGTTAAGTTTCCCCATTAGTGATGACTCTTCAGATAATAAGGAACCAACACGATGTGACGTGTGATGAGATGTTTTTATTATGACAATATCGAGTGCCCAGCATCGTTTTCATTTTCTATCAGATAGACAACTCTTGTAATTCGGTTGCATTAGTAAGGCAGTGGTTATCCCCCTTTAACCATATTGAACACTACAATGTTAAAGTATTCAATCATCAATGTGTAAACAGCACGCCACAGTGGTTTAGATCTATTAATCTATAATTAATTATTTGAATGAATTTAATACTTTTTATAATTATATGACGACTGATGAGGGATGAAATGTACGACTGACTATAAGCATCCTGACATTTTTGGACATATATTTGTATGTCTTTCAATTATGCTTCTTACATTTCCTCTTGCCAATTTAACAATTTATCTAGAGAAAAATGTCGATAAAAATGTTCTTTCTCTGGTTTTTGTGTTTTAATCCATTTTATATCTAGCTAATATAGAATGACCTATATTTCTCACAGTCTGCCACTGCAGAACACTGTTGGCTTATTAAAAATAAAATGGTTAATTTTAAATTTTTTGTCGTGAATTGAGTTTTATATCATGGATTAAAGATGTAATGAGGTAAGCTGCATAATTATTAAGTATGATTTATTTAATCGCCACGATAGCTGTCAAGGATGTAAAGGTCATGATAACATTGATCGAGTCCGTCTGAAAAATGCTAAAAGAATTTTGAACAGAGGTTGCCAAATAAATAACGGAAGATAAAACGAGCAAGCGAAAGTCTAAATTATTTGGACTAATAATCTTGCAGCCCTTATAATTTGTAAGTTAATAATTATGGAACTGCAAACTTCTTGACAAATGGTAACAGCACCGATTGTTTATGTAAGCCAGTTTGAGTCTGATTATTGTACTTTCCCACATACCGACGCTTTCTGCAGACGACTTTTGAAAACATTGTGGCATAATGTGAAATTGCTCAGTTTATGTGATTATTATACTTTCTTTTACAGACATTTTCGATGCTTTTACGTAAATGTTTTTAAAGCCATCTGCATATTTGTTGTATGTGGGAAAGGATTAATACAGTGATTACTGTGACACAGATCTATTCCACATGGGAACGTTTCATGCAAACAATTGCTTAATTTTAAACAAGTAAAAGAAAGTGACAATATCGGTCAACTTCGTATTATTTTATAATTTGTTATTCTTGTTTCCTTCATGCTGTGTTATTAACCAAGAGAATATTTGCCAGTGGGAAATAATAAGAAACAAACTCTGATCCGGCTAATTTACCCCACCCACTCACATGAACGCTGTCTGGAAAATGTGCTTTGTTTCTTCATTTTTCAAAACATTTCTTTGGAATTAATTATTCAGTTAGTTTACCTGTTACACAAGCATTAACTGCCGTCGGCTTATGTGCCGTGACGACGTAGTTAAACGCCATTATGTACTTTCAAACCTTCAAGATGATTTTCTTTATTTCAGAACAGAACACATGAAAGACGCTCTTTAAATTATTAGGAAATACCAAGCGTTCGATGGACATTGATACAATCGCAAAGGTTAGCGGGAAATCTTGGATATTAATAAATACCGGAACTTTCCGGAATCTAAAATGAGCCTATATATGGTTATTTTATTTTTTTTACAAAAGAGAGAGTGATTTGTTTACCCATATTAGTTGTCATGTGTGCTTAAATTGTAATTTATAATGTTTTCAACACTTTTAGTTATATCACGGCAACAGTGATAAATCATCTATCCCTAGGGGGTTTACCTAAACTGCGCAAAAGGAGAAATGTTTAGGATATCTTAAAAAAAAAGACCCGGCCCCCACGGCCACCCTGCTCTAACACAAGACATATGGATGAAATAAATGAGGGTAAATAGTAATCAAATCGTAACTTACTCTTTGGCGATTTGGGCTTTGGCTCTTTCCCAACATGGTGGAGTGCCCTTGGGCAAGGCACATTTTCTAGCCTAGTACTGGTTTGTTTACCCAGGGATCATGAATAAGTGAACTGTCGCCGTGATTTAACTGAAATAATGTTGAAAGCGGCGAAAAAAACCAATAAATAAATAAACTTTCCCAACATTTTTAAATAACCCAGAAGCCTATATTCAATTAAATGTTCATTCTTAAAACTACAAAAAAAAACCACAAACAACTCACATGGCGACTTCCGTTTTGTTGACGTGAAATCAAAGGTCACCCTTATCCCGCAATGAATTTACTTTCACTTTCAGAAAATACATGTTATTGTGAAGATGGCCCTCAGTCCTGTGGATTCATCTGAATTTCCGTGGACAAAATTGTCTTTCTGGCGCACGATCCGAATGGCTTTCCTTTGACCTAAATAAACTTTTCCTCCGTATATGTGAGGGATTGAGGATCGAACCGGGACGGCTGAAATACACATGCCAAGTGCTCATATACACACATTTTGGCCCATTGAAATGCGTTGAAAAGGTCGTTATATCGTGAAAAGGGCTTGTTGTGTAGCCCTTGCCCCTACCGCCCTACCTGCATATAATACATCTCAATGAATGGAATGTGTCCGCCGTGTGCCCGCCGGGACTGAGGATAGGGCCAGGACGGCTGAATGCATATGCCCGGTGCTAATACACACGCCGTTTGGCCCGCGATATAATGCGTCAAAAAGGTTGTTATATCGTGAAAAGGGTTTTGTAGCACTTACACCACCAATACGCCCTGCATAAAGTACATCTCAATGGATGGAATTTGCCCGCCGTGTGCGCCGGACTGAGGATCGGACCTGGATGGCTAAATACACACGACTTTTGTCCCATTGTAATGCGTTGAAGAGGTCGATATATCGTGAAAAAGGCATGTTTTCTAGCACGTACAAATACATAGAGTACATATCAATGAATAGAATGTGTCCGCCCTGACTCAGGATCGGACCCGAACGGTTGAAGGCACATGCTCAATGCTAATACAAACTCGTTATATCGTGAAAAAGGCATGTGCTGTAGCCCTTACCCCCGATCACCCGCCCTGCATAGAGTACATCTGAATAAATGGAATTTGTCAGCTGTGTGCCCCGGGCGGCTGAATGCAAATGCTCTGTGCACATACACACGGCTTTTGTCCCATTGTAATGCGTTGAAAACGTCGTTATATATATCGTGAAAAAGGCATGTTTTGTAGCCCTTTACATGCATAGAGTACATCTCAATGAATGGAATGTGTCCGCCGTGTGCCCCAGACTGGAGATCGGACCCGGACGGCAGAATGCACATGATCGTGCGCATACAGACGCCTTTTGGCCCATTACAATAGGTTGAAAATGGCGTAATCTCTTGAAAAAAAGGCATGTTTTGTATCCCTAAAATAACCCACCCGTCCTGCATAGAGTACTTTTAAATTAATGGAATTTTTCCGCCGTGTGCCCCGGACTGAAGAACGGACCCGGACGGCTGAATGCATATGCCCGCACGGTGCGCAAACCCACGCTCTTTGGCCCATTGCAATGCGTTGAAAAGGTCGTTATATTGTGAAAAAGGCATGTTGTGTAGCTCTTACAATGCATAGAGTACAACTCAATGAATGGAATTTGTCCGCCGTGTGCCCCGGACTGAGGATCGGACCCGGACGACTGAATACACATGCCCAGTGCTCATATATGTAAAAACTGGTAAAATATGACGCATTTTTTTTCAAGGGTGTCCATTTTTTAAATTGAATTACATGTAATTGAATTGACGTGTGACGAACTGTGACTTTTTTTTTCTTAGGTCCGTGAATTTAAAGGTTGACGAGTGACGAACTTATAACACAAATTAGCTCGGCGAGCGACAAATTGACGAGTGACAAGCTGTTGCTGCTTCATCAATTTCGTCAGTTCGTCAACTTTTTTCTTGTATGATAAATTATACAGCTAAAGTAAGCTGATATCTTCTGAACATGTTAAATATTCACCGTGCTTCCTGAAAATCAATCTTTATAAGAGAGGACCTAAAATGAGCTATGAGATTTCAGTCTAATCCATTTTTACATTGTATATTTCTTGATGTTTCCTTCTATATAAAACGCATGAGAATTTAATACGATTCAACTAAACCAGAAGAGCTTCGTCAAGTTCGTCAATTCAAAAAAAAAAAAATCTGTCTTTTATATAATGTATCTAGACGTATTGAACACAACTTAGGCCTTATTTCAAATTTCATGGCCATCAGTCATTGAGAAGAGCTTCGTCAAGATGACATATACAACATGTAATTGATATACAACATGTAATTGAGACATATACAACATGTACTTGACATACAACATACACTTAACATAGACAATATGTAATTGATATTGATTGATTGATTGATTGATTGATTGATTGATTGATTGGGGTTTAACGCCGTTTATAACAATATCTCAGTTATATCACGGCGGCCAGTTCACCTACTCATGCATTTCCTTGTTTTCTCACACCAGTACTCCACACAACAGACTTCCCAAGCAACTGGCTGTTTTTCCACATAGACTTAGCCCTTTGGTGGGAGACGAATGACGCATGTCGCGTTGACTTTTGTCAATCGTCGGAAAGAAAGTTGGCCGAACCGGGATTTGAACTCACAACCCTCGGGTTGACAGCCCGCGTGGCTACCGACTGAGCTACCGGGGCTCGGCTTGTAATTGATATACAACATGCAATTGCCATCAAATATGTAATTGCCATTGTAATTGATATACAACATGCAATTGCCATCAAATATGTAATTGCCATTGTAATTGATATACAACATGCAATTGCCATCAAATATGTAATTGCCATTGTAATTGATATACAACATGCAATTGCCATCAAATATGTAATTGCCATTGTAATTGACATACGTATCACCTGCACATCGATCATGTCACGAATATCCTCTAAACTGGTTTTGTCACTTGTTGGGAAAAACACTGTTCAGATACACAGGCAAATTGGCAAGGGTAAGTTTAACCTCGGTTGTTGTAATGAAAAGTGTAATAGTCATATTTTAATAATCTTGACATATCACATCGTCGTCCAGGATCATCGCCAGATTTTAAAAATATTTGTTAAGGATTGTTTTTACCCCTTTATTAAACATGAAGTTAAAATATCGTTATTGGTCAAAACTGTTTGATAAACATTGGATAATAAATGAACTATACGGTAGGTTATTAGGTTATTAGGTTTTACTTTTATGCTTTGTTTTCCAAATTTGATTCGCAACATATAATAAGCAGTGACTAAACTTTTTCTTCTAAGATTATTGTATTGAAAGTCCATGCATGTTTTACGGTCATAAGATGACTAATTTGCTAAGCTCCAATTTATATCTAAGCAAACGTTTGTATGTTTTATGCCTTTAAGAATAAACATTTTCATGCTTTGCCCCATCTTTGATACCCCTATGAATTTCAGCTTGGAAAAGCACAGACTTTTAGGTAATGCATTTAGATTTCTGTGTTCAATAACTCTGTCTTGTATTAAGCAAGACCCCTTTTCACTTTGAAAATTATGGTTACAATCTCTCTGCAAAAGACGCTATGGTCTAGGGGAGACAACTTTTGGAAAAGTAATTTATTTTATGGTCAAAGGGAAGCAACTTATGGAAATAAAATATATCAGAAGGACGAGTTCTTTATTCTGACCATAAAATCATATAAGTGTTTTACATAAAATACAAAGACCAAAAAAAGCGTCTTAGCTAACCTATCCTGCAATGGTCTAAGGGAGACAACTTTTGAAAAATGTAATTAATTTCATGGTCTAAGGGAAACAATTATAGAAAACGAAATATATCTGAAGCAAGAGTTATTTCCCCTAGACAATTCAATTTCTGAAATTGGATCATAGCTCAGCTGCCCTGCTTATGGTCAAAGGGAGACAACTTTTAATAAGTCTTATTTGTTTTACGGTCTAAGGGAAACAACTCTAGAAAATGAAAAACATATCAGAAGTACGAGTTATTTCCCGTAGACCATTACATCATATAAATGCTTACACAAAATACAAAGAGCAAAAACAAGTAACTTAGCTAACTTATCCAGCAATTATACAGCAATTGTCTAAGAGACATATAATTTGTTTTATGGTCTAAGGGAAACAACTTCAGAAAATGAAATACACATCAGAAGCACGAGTTATTTCCCCTAGAACATTACATCATATAAGTGTTTAGCATAACGGTCAAATTACGCTAAATACATCCGCTGACTTGCTGATATACAGTACTATAGTCTCTAAAACCATCACCAAAATGTATTGAATATATGACATTGAGTTTAAATGCATTGTGAATATGTATAGGATGCACTGGAAATGATTGATTTGATCACTTTTAGTATTTTGACCTTGTTTGAAAGTGAAAGAAGAGAATGCTAAACACCGGTTTTGTCCGGGCCCGATTTGGTCCATATGACGGTTATCATTTTCGCCGGGTGAGTTCTTTCCTAGCAAATGCATGACCCCACATTTTCTTTGGATTGTTTTAAAGCTAGGGGGTAACTCTGTTCAATGATATATGGTGCTCTACATGAGAAACGCTTAGAAAGTGTGACAATTGAGGACTGAAGCTCGTCGATTAACATTGAAACAAAGAAGGAATTTATTTGGTGTATTGTTACCTAGACAACGAAATATATCTGAAGCACGAGTTATTTCCCCTAGACCATTTAATTTCTGAAATCGGATCATTTACGCCGTCTTAGCTCAGCTGCCCTGCCGTGATCTAGGGGAGACAACTTATGATAATTGTTATTCGCTTTATGGTCTAAGGTTAACAACTTTTGAAAAAGATATATATCAGAAGTTATTTCCCCTATACCAAAACTATTAGCACCTTACATAAAATACAAACAGCTAAAAACAAGCGTTTTAGCAAAGCAATGGTCTAACTTTTGACAAAAAATTGAAATAAATGTTATGGTCTAAGGGCAACAACTTTAGAAAATGACATTTATCTGTAATCAGAAGAACGAGTTATTTCCCCTAGACCACAACATTTCTGAAGTTTACATAAACAGAGACATATAATATATATGTTATATTATATTCCCAAATCGGGAAAATCATTCATCCAGTATGATGATTTAAATTTGTCTGCTTTTAATCCCCTGAGAAATATAATAAAGATTAAGTACATGTATCTAGAAATATTGGGAAAATGGTGATTAAGCAGGTCCGTGCAGTTAGGTTGACGAGTGACGAACTGTGATATTATTTCTAGGTCCGTGAAGTTAGGTTGACGATTGACGAGTCACGAACTGTGACTTTTTTAGAATGATGAGTAACGAGTGAATATTTTACATTTTCAGAAGATATCAGCTTACTTTAGCTGTATAATTTATCATAAAAGAAAAAAGTTGACGAATTGACGAAATTTATGAAGCAGCAACAGCTTGTCACTCGTCAATTTGTCGCTCGTCAAGCTAACTTCACAAATAAATACGGACCCGCCGGTAAATCCGCCATTCCATTTGTCACACGACTTCTGTGTTTACCATTTATCTTTCGTTGCACGGGCCCTACTGGTTCCCCGGTAAATCCGCCACTGCATTTGTCACGAGCCTTCATTGTTAACCATTTATTTTTCGTCGCAATTACCCAGGAATATTCGCTTATTTTTTAGTTTGTAAAATAGATAATAGAATATGAAGTTGCAGAATTATGGTAAAATTAGGCATAAAGATTTGTTTCACAATGGTAAATTACTCTATTTAAACTGAATTGGACAATCTCCGTAGTCGTACTTTTCCGCGTTCCACTTCGCGAATGTTAATAAACGGCATATCTGACCTCTTGGTGCATTATTTTATCAAGCATTTGTTAAACTTATATTGGAGTACTCACGCCTTAAGTTTTTCACTGATGTTCCAACAACGTTATAATAATCTTTTTTTGGGAGATCTTAACCGTTTAATTGCAGTTTTGTGAATACATGATGAACCTTTTTTCTCGCGCAGTCTCACCCTAAAATGCGTTGTTGGGTTTTAACAGCAATTGGCAGGCTAACAACTCCGAAAAAATGGAATTACTTCTATGACCGCTGGGGGAGTGGTAGATGGAAGATTTTGAACCAAATGTCGACAGAGGCGAAAGATTTTTACTATATTACCAATTGGCAGATTTGCCAGCTGGTTTAATACTTGAAGACAGTGGTGTGATAGTAGAGCGCCTGCATATTGTACCAAAGGTCAAGGATTCAAATTCTGTGGTGAGCGGGTTCTGCCTTAGGAATTGTTCGAGACAAACGGAGCGAGTAATGGTCAAGTCTCCAGGAAGCAGACATCGAGCGTGATTAATATAAGTTGAATGCTTGTTTCGCAATCGATGTAAAATAAATAAGTGTAAACTAAATACTGGTACTAAATGTGTGTCACAAACGTATCTCTTGACCCATAAATGACCTGCAATTCTAATAGGGGTCACACTTTAGCAAATATATACACTACTTTTACTTTTGTGTTTTAGTTTTATTGGGATATTATGCTGCTTTAAACAATATTTCCGTTATATCACGGTTACAGAACACTTATTTATGATCCCTGCATGACTCGCTAGTACTAAACTAGGAGGAAATATGCCTAGCACAAGAGCACTTTATCATGACAGCCGCGAAATCGGATCAAACCAAGGATGCATGGTCTGAAATTCCCAATGCTATCCACTCGGCTTATACTTGTTTTAGCTCTGTTGTGAATAAAACCATTACAATATTGTCATAATATACAAACGCTATGTGTTAACAAAGTAAATAGTTCTTATTGATTTTTTTAGAAACATAGATTAACCTTTATCGCTTGTGATGTTCACGAATACTTTATTTGGGATGTATTTAGATAAAATCATTTATCAGTTTAACTCTTTCAGCGCCAAAGGCAATATGGAGGTTTTTGCAAACAATACAACAATACAGATTCAGGTGAGTCAGCTCGTAACGATCTGTCTCACATGAAATAAGCTATGTTTGTCTTTTAGTTATAAAAATAGTCCAAGATTCTGTCTACATGAGAAAATAGATGATCAGCCGATTTTGAACATGGAAGAGTTCACTTTAAACGATTCGGCGCTGAAAGAGTTAAACTGTTTACCAGAAGACAGGCCACTCAGAAAATATTAATATCTATGTTCCACGACTCAATCGAGTTGATAAATGAAAGAGGATGAATGAGTGTCTTGATCTTGGCCGGTGGCAACTTCCAAAAGGTCGGTTATCGTGTGACGTGACAACACTAGGACGAGATCAAGATTGTTACCATTATATCCGAATATAATGCTACCCAAATGGGTCACATAACCCTCTCCCACATGCACACACATTTTTTAATAATTCGTGGAAGACTGTTTTCGAAAACAGTGTAGCAAAGATAGAAATTATTTCTCCTCCTTCTACGATGTTTTTTTCAACTCTATCAACACATATAATTATAATTTCATTTACAAATTGTTTTCAATGTGCATATTTTCCAAATTGTCTGCTGCATATTTGTTATATGTGGAAAAGGGATAATTCGTTAAAGGGTTCCTTGTTAACATCACAATTACAGTCTTTTACTCAAATGCCGAGCTGTAAATTCAACACTGAATTCGTGATTACAATAATTACAGTTACAACATTGTACCCTTTCTAATCACGTGTTTGACATGCTATTTTCAGAGCAAACTGTGTTAATAAGTTGTAACATCTTGAACAATTGGAATATCGATTTGGATACAGTTGAACACTGTGAAATAATGAACATTATTTCGTATGGCAGGGCTAATTCCCATGTAGACAGTACTTCTGTATTAAAGAGCTATTTGAACCAGAATATTTACTGTATTAACTGTCAAGATTATACGATGTAAGAGGCTACCAAGAACTATCTACATGTATGCTTGGAAGTCACACTCATTTATCAGATCGTCGATTGCCGAGTCTCGATGCTACACATGTTATTAAAAGTCTTTCTTGAAACCAGTATCTGTGTTTGACTCCTATTATGCCACAACACTAAGAGAAGAAATTACTCCAACCGAGCGCTTTCTCCTTTTTCCTAATATTGTCTTTGTTTTTCTTTCTGTATAATTCATTTTTGAGAAAATGCACCGCTTTTTAATATCTACTACCGCATTGTGTCTAAGACATTTGGACATTGGTATAAAAACAATCGCCACTTCAGTGTCCTTGAACGTTTTTGATTATTCCTACATTAAAGATAAAAAATACCAACCAATACATATTTAACCCATTCCCTACACACATCTAGAGCAGACGTCTTTAAACCCATCTAAGCAAAACTATTGAACATGATCTCTATAAAAAAAAGTATAATAATGGAATATAGTTGATAAAGTTGTCAGAATGAGAAATGACTCCGTTTGCCTCAATGTTTTACATTCTTATAAGTAATTACACTTTTCATTTATAGATTTTGTCTATATTTGTGCCTACACGACTTAAAAGACGTCTGCTGCAGATTTGATATATGTGGGAAAGAGTAAAGTATTTACTTCAAATACTTTTTTTTGAAAGTATTCGCCTGCTTTGAAACCGTATGAGGTAAAGAACTAGAAAATAGGAAATAGAATTTTGACATACAGTTAAAAACATCGTGGATTTAGCTGCTCTTCGGTGAGTCAGAAATCGTCTGCATCAGGTACAGGGTTAACCCTTTCCCCCATGCAACAACTCTGCAGCAGACGACTTTGGAAACATCTGGACAAAATAGAAAATCCCAATAAATGAACTTATATTTACTGAAACAAAACATTGAAAACATTGTGGCAAATAGAGAAATTGCTCGTTTTGAGCAATTTCTTTTTTTGTCACAATGTTTTCAAAACTTCTGCAGATGCGTCAGAAATCGTCTATATGAGGGAAAGGGTTAAATCAACTCTTTCCCACTTGCAGACGCACGTTGACGCATTATAGCAGAACGAGTAATTGCTCATCATCATCAACTTCTCCCTTTATCACTAAATGGCCAACTGTATCCAATAATTGTGCTTTAGTTTATAGAAATATTCAATCTTTTACCTAGAGGTTCTCAAAGTTGTCAGCGGCAGGTTTGTTGTATGTGGACAAAGGGTTAACTGTTAAAAGGATCAATCCAGGGCTTCTCCAATATCCATGCTGTTCTTAAAGTAAGACTTAACAATCAGTTTCAATTCTTGTTTAACTTTTACGGACTTCATGTGCTACAACATTGTAAACTAACAGACGCATAGAATTGTTCTGGAATTGGCTGCGATTACTTTTCGTTCAACAGAACGTAAAGTTAATTGGATATATTCGTGAAATTATTTGTGTGGAGTTATATTTTTAATATTTATGTTAATGAACTATTATTTCTTTCGTTTGAAATTAACTAAATATTTGCTTATCTGTCCATACATCTCTCCTTAACTTTAACGAGCTTATTTCGCAATTACTGTTAAATAAATAAATTTAAAACTCTCCGTGAATGATCTAAGCAAATTTACCGTTATATATAGGTATTTAAATTTGTAAAATAAGATGAAAAAATAAATACGTCATGGTATTTACTAGTTGGTGTTCTATTACATGTTTATTTAACTTGATCAGTTTCTGTTGAAAGCTTTTAAATTGCCTTGATTAAATTATGATATAGATAAACCTTAAACGGTCATAAAGTTATTCTACAGCTTTCATAAATCAATCGTATTCGATTGATTGTTTTGTGTTGTACTCCACTTTCAACATGTTTCTGGTTATATCACGGCGTTTACTGTTTAAGTTGCCAGTACTACTGTCCGGCTATATCACAGCGTTTCCTGTGTAAGTTGCTAGTTCTACTGTCCGGTTATATCGCAGCGTTTCCTGTGTAAGTTGCTAGTTCTACTGTCCGGTTATATCACAGCGTTTCCTGTGTAAGTGGCTAGTACTACTGTCAGGTTATATCACGGCGTTTCCTGTGTAAGTTGCCAGTTCTACTGTCCGGTTATATCACGGCGTTTCCTGTGTAAGTTGCCAGTTCTACTGTCCGGTTATATCACAGCATTTCCTGTGTAAGTTGCTAGTACTACTGTCAGGTTATATCACAGCATTTCCTGTGTAAGTTGCTAGTTCTACTGTCAGGTTATATCACAGCATTTCCTGTGTAAGTTGCTAGTACTACTGTCAGGTTATATCACGGCGTTTCCTGTGTAAGTTGCCAGTTCTACTGTCCGGTTATATCACAGCATTTCCTGTGTAAGTTGCTAGTACTACTGTCAGGTTATATCACAGCGTTTCCTGTGTAAGATGCCAGTTCTACTGTCCGGTTATATCACAGCATTTCCTGTGTAAGTTGCTAGTACTACTGTCAGGTTATATCACGGCGTTCCTGTGTAAGTTGCCAGTTCTACTGTCCGGTTATATCACGGCGTTTCCTGTGTAAGTTGCTAGTTCTACTGTCCGGTTATATCACAGCATTTCCTGTGTAAGTTGCTAGTACTACTGTCAGGTTATATCACAGCGTTTCCTGTGTAAGATGCCAGTTCTACTGTCCGGTTATATCACGGCGTTTCCTGTGTAAGATGCCAGTTCTACTGTCCGGTTATATCACGGCGTTTCCTGTGTAAGATGCCAGTTCTACTGTCCGGTTATATCACAGCATTTCCTGTGTAAGTTGCTAGTACTACTGTCAGGTTATATCACGGCGTTCCTGTGTAAGTTGCCAGTTCTACTGTCCGGTTATATCACGGCGTTTCCTGTGTAAGTTGCTAGTTCTACTGTCCGGTTATATCACAGCATTTCCTGTGTAAGTTGCTAGTACTACTGTCAGGTTATATCACAGCGTTTCCTGTGTAAGATGCCAGTTCTACTGTCCGGTTATATCACGGCGTTTCCTGTGTAAGGTGCCAGTTCTACTGTCCGGTTATATCACGGCGTTCCTGTGTAAGATGCCAGTTCTACTGTCATGTTATATCACGGCGTTTCCTGTGTAAGTTGCCAGTTCTACTGGTCATTGTATCCTGACACCAGCCGGTCAGTCGTTATGTTAACCCCGCAACCTTGAGCGCCAAGGATGGCAGTCATTTCTAGCAATGTTCAAGTCTTACGAAGTCGAAAGGTATCCATAAATGACTTCTATAATACGGCAATAATAATAATGATATTAATAATACGTCGTCAGTTATGCGTCAATTCGGTTTCCTGTTTAACTATTGAGAATTAACAGTAGATTTATATCCTCATCAACTCACTGCTTAATTAACCCTTTACAACATATAGACGTTTTCTGACGCCTTTGCAGCAGACGTCTTTTGAAAACAGCGTGACAAAAGGAGAAATTGCTTAAAACGAGCAATGTTTCCTTTTGTCACAATATTTTCAACTGTACTCTATAGTTACTTATTCATTTAAAGAGATTTTCCATATGTTTGCCTTAATGTTTCAAAGTTTATTGCATAATTATTGTATGAGGGAAAAGGTTAAAACAGTAACTTCAATGTTGTTGCTGTCATATCCAGTTCTACGTGTCACTAGTAAGTAAAACAAGAATAAAGTAAGTAAGTAAATCATTTATTATAGTGACATGTGTATAACAAAACACACATATACCGAAATGGCATAATGAAGAAAAAATTGTCTCTGTACTTTGCGTTATAGGGATCGCGTCAATTGTGTCTTTGTAAAGGATCTGTTCCATATTTATTTGTTATATATGTTTCGTAATTGTGAAGTTATCTATCTTTGGATCTAGTTTGCACATTCAACAAGATAAAAACAATCATAAAAATAATTTAAATATACATTTGAATAGTACTTTTAATTGTATTCACTGTAACATAACTTTTGCCCGATGTGAATTGCCTTGTAAAAGACAATTGATTGAAATCCGAAACGAGGCTGGACCTGAAGAGATTTCAAGAAAAGTGAAAGTGTTTAACCTATAGAAGTAATTAGTTGTGTGTGCCACTTGTGTTGGTTGATTCATGGAGAAACCAAAGCGTGTGAGTATAAAATCTACCAAGACTTAAAATAACGCATGTACAACAATATTTACCTATCTTGCAAGGGAGACCAGTCTGTAAGTATCGGTATTAAGGCGTATTTATGTACAGTAGTTGTTTCCCCTGAGTCCGATTAGGCTTTTCGCCGTGTTCAGGTAGGATATTGTCAATTCATTAGTGTATGTCGATTTTTTCAAAATGGTTATGATCGAATTAGACAAGTTGTTTTCAACTTAATTATGCTTGATGAGTTAATATTATTAACTTTTCGTTGGAACAAGTTATGTTGAATTTTCAAAATACATTTGATCAAACATAGCCATTAATATTGTAAATTTTCATTGTAGTAGAATATACTTTGTCTTTGCCATACTATACATGTATTTGTATACAGCCAATTAACTTTAACCTTGCATTATTGTTTAATAATTCTTTTTATACGGAAGTAAATCATTTGAAACAATAAAAACGATTTATTTAGCTTTATAGTTTATTACATATATTTTATACATCAACATAACTTTAAAAAGATAATGTTTTACAAAGTCGTATTAAAATCATTCATAAGACATATTTAACCATAACATTTACAAACAAGTTGATTGCTATACTATGTAGATTCAATAAGTTATTTGTGCTTGAATTCAACTTAGAAAATCAACCCTAAGGCAGGGATAATGTCCCTGTCTAAGGTTATTGTTTTATCACAGGCGTCCGACTTTCCATTTCAGAATAAAACGGGGAAATACACGATACCCCCTTAAGATACTACAAATGAGCCGTCCCGCGAGAAAACCAATAGTATGGACTCTGCGTAAAGAATCGATCCGGATCAGCCTAAGCACGCCGCGCAGGCTTACCCGGATAGACACTTTTCGCCTCCTGTGGATTTTTTGTTTCAAGAATCATTACTCTGTACCTATATCCCGTTGAGACGGAATGTGTCGGCCCGGATCAGTCTGCGCAGGCTGATATGGGTAGATATATTACGCAGAGGCCATAATGTTGGTTTTCTCACGGAACGGCTCAAATAGTCTCTCTATTGTGTCCCTATGCTTTAACAATAATGACCGTAATAGTAACACGGTCCTGGTCGGTCCGAACGTTCTCATATAATAACATTACTCTCATTATGTTTACAGCAAAAGGACCATATAGTCGGACTATTTATAGTATCTTAACGAGGAAGTGTGTAGGGTTTTTACCCCCCCCCCCCCCCCCGCCCACCACACACACAAATTGAAACTCGGAAGCCTATGGTTTGATATGGGAAAGGGATAATCTCTTTGTTGACTCGATCCATAAGTATCGTAACATAAGTATTGTCCAAGTCAATATCAGGTTAAAATTGTCGAGTTATACATAGCTGTAATTGATGTCACCCAAATGATCTTAATAAACGGGTAACACCCAATGTCAAACTTATCTCGCCTATCAACGTACCCAGGTCCCGATTGTTAACGTTTTATCTTACACGTGACCTTCACATTAACCCACAAAGTACAACTGAATAACGATAACTGAAGATAGCCTTTACGAAATAAAAGATACTATAAGTGCCCTATTTAGTCATGTTTAGACAAAGATCGGTTTTTCTTATCAATACTAAATCTCATTCAAATGCATTAATTAGTGTAAATTATACTCCATACTTTTCCTGAAAGAGTTTGTGACTATTTAGCAGAACCACCAAGACTGTGCGGATGCGCATGCTGATCGGGTTCTACACTGAACTGAAGTTGGTTTTCAAAGGAAACGGCTTGTATACGTTTGTAGAAATGTTTCGATTACTTATGTAGTGGTAGTTCTAACATCAAGGAATCCGCCGGGGTCTAGTTGGTTAGCGTCGGGGATTGGAATCCGGGCATTGCGGGTTCCATCCCCAGTCTCGGCACGACGGTCATGGTGGAGTGGCCTTGGGCAAGGCATATTTCCCAGCCTAGTACTGGTTTGTTTACCCAGGGATTATGAACAGGTGAACTGTCGCCGTGAATAATGTCGAAAGCGGCGTAAAACCCCAATAAAACAATAACATATAATATTGAGCGGTGCTCCAGGAAAACCAACTGTATCGTAATTATTACACGTGTGAAAAAAGTCATACAGCACATCCACGCTATCGGATCAAAAACCAACTCACTGTAGAGCCAGACAAGAATGCGCCTGAAAATTACAATTTAAGCGAGTTCGTTGTTTACATTTTATCATTTTTGTTCAGAAAATTATTCAAACAGTTTTCAATGCGTAGATCAAAACTTGCTACCGGGTTTCAATATTGCGGATGATCAAGATCAACGCTTAAATTATTGCATTAAACCTCATTTCTCACGAAACAGCACAAATACATGAACCATGAATGAGTGTGTTTATTTAATTTGATTTTATAGAGTGTGTAATAGTAGTTCAGTTACACCAATACAAGTGACAAGCCAGTGCTCGGCTAGGAAATGGACCATACCAAACAGCACTGTAACATAACCGCTGAAAGTGGTTTCGAACCCGGGACCCCCGGTTCCAAAATCAGTTAACCAAAGTAACTATGACTGACCCCATACCCAAGGGTTACTTTGAACGGAATCCCCGAGAAGAGCAACAATAGACTGATATTATGTAACTGTTTGACAATTTCTACCTGGGAAAATTAAATATTTATCTAAGGATTATAAGCTGTCGTACAAATAATCATTTTTCAAGGATCTGCGATGAACCCTTTTCTGTGAATATTTAGTATATATTCAGCGATCACTCGTAAACGTTGATAAATCGAGATAATGACAGGTCAGTTTTCCACTTCGAATTATCGCTTTTCTACTGTACTGGTTTCTAAGCGACAACAAGTCTGCACAAGTTAACAAAAAAAAAACAGGAGTGCGGCGTTTGGGTATTGTGATTTATTTTGCTCATTGCCAAATTTAAATTTGAATTGTTATTATTGTCCTTTATTTCGAATCCAATGGTATTTCAGTTATCTCACGGCGTAACCTAGTTTTCATTATCGGTACTACCGGTTTTATTTAAAAGACACCGATGTATCAGTCGTAAAACAGGGCACTGACAAGCCATCAAGTATCATTTCTAGAGCATTTGTCAGGAGCCGACCATCGTTGTCAATCAACTTTCCGGGAGTGGCCAGATGCCACGAATGCCGGTACCAATCGGCAATTGCTTAATCGGAATATGTTTGTTGGTATACCTGAAGCGTATCTAGCTTTAAAGCCATTTGAGAGAACTGGTATAACAACATAATTGAGCCGCATATGGCTGCTTAGGGTCTTTTTGACTCTCCGTCACGGGATAATAATGTTAAAGGTAAATTAGGGTTACATTAATAACCCTTTCCCACATACAAACAATCTGCAGCAGACGACTTTGAAAACAAAGTGACAAAAACGTGAACAATTTCAACAAGAGATAGCTTAATTATTAAAAAAGAATTGAAAAATATCGTGGCCAAAGGAGAAATTACTCATCATGAGCAATTTCACCTTTGACCACTATATTTTAAAAAGTAGTCTACTGCTATTGCGTCAAAATGCGACTGCAGATGGGAAAGGGTTAAGGTTACATTTATATTTCCTTTGTCAAAAGATGCTTCGAGGTCTATATAACACCGAAGGACATAGACGACTCTCTGGTCAAACTGTACGGGTATAATACTACCACAACTCGCTAGAACCGGTTCATCTATGTATATTCAGTTACTTATTGTATATATTCGGGTGTTTTTGTCTGGTGGGTGGCATTCATTGTTCAAAGATAAAACGTTGAGAGGTACATGAATTAATAGCCGTATGACAAATAAGAAATCAATTCTGAATATCTATGTGAGTTGTATGGCGTAGCTGACTTACCGTATGAGATACACGGATCATAAGTTAAGCCCCCTTCAAACCAGCGGGGTTTTCGTAGATAACAATTGTTGTCCGGTGATATCATAAACAAACAATTACCCGTAACGTGATATGAGCCATTACACGAGAAAACCAACAGTGTTGCCTCTGCGTAAAGTATCGACCAGAATCAACCTAAGCATGCTACGCAGACTAACCTGGACAGATAACTTTCGTCTCCTGTGGATTTTCTGTTTCAGGAATCATTACTCCACACTTCTATCCCCTGAGACGGAATGTGTCGGTCCGGATTAGCCTGCGTTGACTACGCATGCTGAACTATGTGGATACATCACGCATAGTCCACACAGTTGGTTTTCTCGTGGAACGGCTTATATGTTCTGACAATTCCCTTAACAGTTATTATTATACAATGTTTTGAAAATTCGTAATCCTCAGTATCTGACAGAAATCATCAACAACAGTGTAACTAGAGCAAATCGCTTTGCATAGTGTGTGAAAATATCCGGGTACCAGGCAAAAACCGATTGTCGAGTGCCTCTGCGAAAAAGTCTTGAAGCACACGGGTTCGTATTGATTCGGGTTGATCGCCGTTTTCAACAATTTTTCATTCATATCACGGCGGTCAGTTCACCTATTCATGTGTTTCCTGGCTTTCTCACACCAGTAATCCACACTACAATCTTTCTAAGCAACTGGCTGCTTTTCAACATAGAATGTTAGCCCGTTAGTGGAAGCCAAATGGAGCTTGTCACAGTGACTTTTTGTCAAACGACGGAAAAGGTTGGCCGAGCTGGGGTTCGAACTCACAACACCTGGATTGACAGCCCCGCGTCGCTACCGACTGAGCTATCAACAACTCCATTCAACAAATCAAAAACGTTTTAAGCTAAGAAAGCAATGCTTTTGCATGTGTTAGCTAAAATGATAAACTAGTCATATTGTGGTTTGCTATTTAAACTGTTGTATTTGGTTATTCCATGTGATTTCATTGATACCACTTATGAAAACCGATGTTTTGAATTACGATTAACCCTTTCCCTCATATAGACGCTTTCTGACACCCCTGCAGCAGACGGCTTTTTGAAAACATAGTGACAAAAGAAGAAATTGCTCAAAACGAGCAATTTCTCCTTTTGCCACAATGTTTTCCACTTTTAGTCATAAGTTATCCATTCAATTATAGAGATTTTCTATTTTTTTGACAAAATATGTTCAAAGTCGTCTGCTGCAGAATTGTCGTATGAGGGAAAGGGTTAAAGCGTATCGGTGAATCGTTCGAAAGAGGATACATGATTTATCATTTTCTACTCTCCATTTCCTTTTGCCTTTTTAAATCAATTTTGAAGATGTTTTGCTTGTGTGATTGTTTTCGTCATAACAATGTGGAGAAAGTATATTTTGTACATGAAATCACCCACATTTTAAATTATTAATTATAACGCTTTCCGGAACGTATCTAAACTTTGATCGCTAAGTTCCATATTGGTCGAGGCCAGGTAGATTAGTCGGAAGCGACGCAGGTGGTTGTGAGTTCGAGTCCCAACTCTTTTTCGACGTTTGACAAAGATCAAGGCGTCATTCGTTTTCCATTAATAAACCATTAATAAGCTAATAATCTACATGGAAACTCGGCCAGTTGCTTGTAACGAGTGTTACGTGGAATACTGGCGTGAGTAAGCCAGGACATACAGGGGTTGGTGAATTGACCTTCGTGTTATGACTAAAAAATGTTGAAAACAGCGTTAAACCCTTATCAATCAAGCACTAAAGGTCTATCGTCTATGGTATTGTTGGAACACAGGACAAACTGTCCACCTGTCCTCAAAGGCATTCCTTATACAAGGGTGTGTGTGTTTTATGACTGAAGGGTTAGGAGATAGTAGTATGAATTTACACATAAACATTTCAGAATTTGAAGTATTGTACGGAGTCATTGTGTATACTTAGAGCGCTTGACATTAAAAGTAGAGTAACAAACTGTTTATATTGACACATTACTTTGGAATATAGTAATTACTGTTGGATTGCAGGATATATCGTGATAAAAATGGATTTCGAGGTATTTACGACATGTGTCCTTTCTGATTTCAATAACTTATACAGTCCGGAAATAAATAACTAGGATTTCTTTCTACTGATTCCTTTAACCCTTTCCCCCATATAGACGCTTTCTGACGCCTCTGCAGCAGATGGCTTTTTGAAAACATAGTGACAAAAGAAGAAATTGCACAAATTTCTCCTTTTGCCACAATGTTTTTTCCACTTTTTGTCATAGGTTATCCATTCAATTAAGGAGATTTTCTATTTTTTGACAAAATACGTTCAAAGTCGTCTGCTGCAGAATTGTCGTATGAGGGAAAGTGTTAATCCTTTTCCTATTCAGAGGTATTTGACGCATTCGTAGCAGATGACTTTTAACAACATTGTGAAAAAAAGTAAAAAAGAAAAAAAAACGTTCATCATTATCAGCAGTTTCTGCTTATGCCACACTATTTTCAACACCATTCAATAATTTCTTTTGTGAATGTTTTCCTGTTGTTCCTACAATGTTTTAAAAGTTGTCTGCTGCAGATTCTTTATACGTGGGACAAAGTTAACCCCAAATCATCCCTATCGTTTTATAAACATTTCTATCATTTAAGCCGTTTCATGAGCCAACCAACATTATGGACTCTGCGTAATGTATCGACCCAGATCAGCCTGCTCTAGAGGTATAGACTAATGATTTCTGAAACAGAAAATCCACTGGAGGTTAAAAGTGTCTGTCCGGGTGAGCCTGCGCGGCATGCTTAGGCTAATCCGCGTCGATACGTTACGGGGAGTCCACAACTTTGTGATCCCCCGAAACGTTACCTCTGTTGAAGATTAAACGTTAAGTTTTTTTAGAGTGAAAATCATTGCGGTAAGTGGTTGAATAGTTCGTTACGTACAGTTACTCCATTTCCCGAAATGTTTTCCTAACATACATGTACTCAAATATGTCAAAGAAAATTACCATCTGGAGAAAATTTAAACCTCTTAAGAGCAGCACCTCTCTATAAGAGTCATATCTATTTGTTTTTCTCCGCCAGATGTCGCCATGAAGAGCAACTCGTGTCACATTTCAAGAATTGTCCAACCTGTGTTTAAAGACCACACATTGTGAAATAATGAACATTATTTCTTATGACAGGGCTAATTCCCATGTATACTTTTTTCTCTATGACAGGGCTATTTTGAACCAGAATATGTACTTCTGTGATGTAAGAGGCTACCAAGAACTATATATGCCTGGGAGTCACACTGATATATCAGATCGGTGAACATCGACTCTCCATGCTGTACACTGTATATTCAATTACTTTTTAAAACTAGCTGCTGTGTTTAACTGTTATTATTCCACACCATGGGAAGAGAACAATCTTGTCTTTGTTCACATATCGAGGGCTTGGTGTGAAACAGTTGTAACTAAAATCAGTATTTTTTTACAAAGGTTAATCACCTCGCCATAAAGTCTTTATAAGCGTTAAATGAATTTTCTTGGTAAACAAAGGAAATTTAGGTGCCATTGCTCGTTCTGAACAATGGAATCTAAATTTGTATTGTTACAATGGGGTCAAAATTGCCCCTAAACCAGGGTTTTCAAAGTAGGTTTATAGTTAAAACCGTTTCACGCCAAACCCTCGATATGGTCTTTTTAAAATGACAGGGTTATTTATGCAGAAAATGAGTAATTGGGACATTAAAAGAGTGGTTGCTATAAACAGAGATTTTCTAAACAAAGGGGGTCTTTAGCACAGGTTCGACTGTACATGTATGATATTCCTGGTCACAATAAGTTTTATTCAGAACGTTTTTCAAAAGATATACAGTTTTGGCATGTACACGTATTTGATTTATGGAAATGCATGTTACATAGATCAAATTTTGTCGCGGCTAGCGATTTGGAGTCTTTCAAACGACACAACGTTTTGACATAATTTGAAGTTATATTTGCATACAGTTACTGGGGCGGCATTTCCGTTTTATTTGTCAGAATGTGTGTTTTGGTAAATAATACATATTTACCTCACGAGAAAACCATTAGAGACCATAGTGTTGGTTTTCTCGCGGGACGACTCATTTGTTGTAGCCATGAAAATGGGTGACTTATACAACATCAATATTTACCCGTAAATCTCGTGTATGTGTAAACCCAATTATAAATCATAAACTCATAAAACCCTCCACGATAAATGATAGTACATAGTAAATAGATGAAAACTTGGTTTCGGTGTATTATCGATAAAAGTTTTAACTGGGTGAACACCAAAAATGTTATTTTCACGAGTGAACTTCGAAAGTGTTATTTTCACGAGTCAACATCATTAGTACTATTTTCTCGAAACATCAAAAGTGTTATTTTCCCGAATGAAAATCAAGTGTTATTTTCTCGAAACATCAAAAGTGTTATTTTCCCGAATGAAAATCAAGTGTTATTTTCACGAGGGACTATGCCACCAGACTATGGGCCGACTTTAACAGAACAAAACTGTTATTATCTCAAACCACACTTATGGAACACGAGAAAAACAATAAACAGTAAACATGCAAATGTCACGATATGGGGTCTTATTGACTCTCCGTAAAAAGGTATGATAAATGATACGTTGGCGTAAAAACAAGAGGACCAACACTTTGTGTCGCTGTCCTTGTATCTGGTGGACTCTCAATATGAATGGCAGCCACAGTCTGACCGTTGCTTGAGCGAGTCAATGCAACTCTTGAATCCCAGCAGCAGGTAGGGTGGTATTGTGTTCATACCATCTATATTTAGACGAATGATCTAGGAGTGTGTGGATGCACAGTCTCATCTGAAGCTTTACTGTACGAAAATGCATACAGGCTCCACTTCGGTCGACAAAGTCGCCCAATGCAAACTATTCTAGACATACGATATGTGAGCCATTCCACGTGCAAACCAACAATAGATCAGCCTACACAGTCCGCTAATCCGGGCCGACACATTTCGTCTCACCGAGCCCCGGTAGCTCAGCCTACACAGTCCGCTAATCCGGGCCGACACATTTCGTCTCACCGAGCCCGGTAGCTCAGTCGGTAGCGACGCGGGCTGTTAATACAGGGGTTGTGAGTTCGAATCCCGGCTCGGCCAACTTTCTTTCCGACGATTGACAAAAGTCAATGCGACATGCGTCATTCGTCTTCCACCAATGGGCTAAGTCTATGTGGAAAAGTAGCCAGTTGCTTGGGAAGAGTGTTGTGTGGAGTACTGGTGTGAGAAAACCAGGAAATGCATGAGTAGGTGAACTGGCCGCCTTGATATAACTGAGCAATTGTTAAAAACGGCGTTAAACCCATATCAATCAATCAACATTCCGTCTCAGGGGAAAAGAGGTCTAGAGCATTGATTCCTAAAACATAAAATACATCACATGAGGCGAAAAGTGTCTATCCGGGTTAGCCTGCGCGGCATGCTTAGGCTGAACCTGGTCGATACTTTACGCACCGACCACAATGATGGTTTTCCCGTGGAACGGCTCATATATAGACCTTACATATATACAATGGTCCTGTTTAATGCAAGCGGTTACTTTCTAAAGACACGTCACGACGTTGGTTAGAGACAGAGTAAACAGTTGAATAATAATTATGATAAAAACTCGTTGTTTGACATAGAGGGAATATAACCCTGGGTTGGTTGACACTTAGGTAATATACAACTTATTTTCGTAAACACTACAATGGAAAATTACAACTTGATGTTTGGAATCATAGCATACATAATGCATCTAATTATATTCAGAATTTGAAAGAGTTTACCGGTTGATCCATTACAAAAGATTGTCCCTATAGCCTTGTGATTGCGACGCCACTTTAACTCTTTCAGCGCCACAGGCAATGTTGAAGTTTTTGCAAACAATGCTGATTTCAGGTGAGTCAGCTCGTAACGAGCTGTCTCGCCTGAAATCAACATTGTTTTCCTTTTAGTTACCAAAATAGTCCAAAACTTTCATAAATTGAGAAATAGACACATCCGATTTTGAACATGGAAGAGTCTACCTTAAACAATTCGGCGCTGAAAGAGTTAAAAGGGCGCCGCAGGTATTGGCGTCATGTAATGCCAGGGACTGGTTGCTCCAGAGTATGTAAGCTTCTACACATTTCAAATACAAGTAGTAGTGGCTGTCCTCCTAGGCGCTCAGAGTTTCGAGGTTAGCATCACGACTGACGGGTTTGCATCAGGATAAATTGACCAGTATAACCGGTATTCTACCAAGGAAACGCCGCGACATAACTGTAAAAATTGTTAAAAGCGTCGTAAACAACACCAATCAATAAATTAATCGTACGAAAATTCTATTGAAAAACATCGTTATACCCGATAAAATCGATACACCAATTGCCTAGTAAGTTTTGTATGAGCCGTGTCATGAGATTAGGGGTATTGATACATCTTCGTACAGAAGCACAGTCTTATCCGAGTCTTTATTTAAACGAAGGACCGCCTCGGTGGTGTAGTGGTAGAGCGTTTGCTTCGTGTGAAAAGAGGTCGCTGGTTCGATGCGGAATACTTTAATACTAACTTTCCCTCCTTTGAGCTCAGGGTTGTTGGGTAAGCATTATCGACTGACTCGCTGGTGTCGCGATAAATGGACAAGTAGTACTAGTAACTTAAGAAACGTCTTTATATAGCTGAAACTTTGTTGAAAGCGACATAAAGCACAATGCAAACATATATTGAAAAGAAACATAACCTCAATTTATTGCGAGAACATTAAAGTGAAGCCCTATTGTGTTAGGTTCATCAAACTCTGTATGACGAGGAACCAGGGTCAGAATACAAGAAACGTTTTCCATTCAAGCGGCTCCACTGACAGTATAATTATACCAGTACTTCGACAATAGAAACATAAATTGAGCTCTTGCTAGAAACCAGAAGTATAGTCTCATTGGTTTTACGTCCATAACCCTTGATGTGATAAGGAACAAGGTATAGGGATAAACCCATTTTCTCCTGACGCCTCTCCGATAACAGTAAATACGTTGACAATGGTAACCTGAATTAAAATGTCATTAACTGGAAACCCTTTCTCACCTGCAAGACGCAGATAGACGAATAGGCATCAGACGACTGTTGAACAGAGTGTGGTAAAAGACGAAATTGCTTAAAAATAGTAATTCTCATTTTGCCACAATGTTCCCAACTATATTTAAAATTATTAAACTTGCATTCATAGATATTGTCCATATTTTTGCCTCGATGATATAAAAGTCGTCTGCTGTGGGAAAGGTCAGCAGGCTTTTATTTTTCACTCGTTATTCACAATACAGATCAAATCATAACATTCCTGAATGTTATCTAAAGAGAATTCATTTTCTGACACATGCCCTTTCTAATTTAACCCGTCTAAATGAATTAGGCCTGTCCCGAGATCAAGTTTGGGACCTCTCGTCACATAGGCAAAGGATAATACCACGTAGTTACAGACGACAGGCTATTAGAACAGCAAATGGACATACATACCGCTAAATATATTTATGAAACAGACAACTCTTTTATCGGGAACACAAGAATGGATGATAACATCGTATATATTCGTTCTGAGGTGCTACGTTCTATACTTATTTCCAAATAATATATCTATAGGTACTACCTATTTACGAAAAAACGTAAGATAATTATAAACAAAAATCGAAAAGCATACTTTGGCCATACAAAAATGATTTATAAGTAATTGACAAGACGATAAAAATGTTAATGTCACGTTTTTTGCATGATCAAAACATGTTCGGAATTCGTATTGCTGTCGTCTATTATTACGAACAGAAATAAATAAAATAAAGACTTTCAGAAAATCAAGGAATACATTTATGATGAACGAGGTTAAACCATGAGGGCCAATATGATCCTTTATAGATCACCTGCATTATGGTAAAGAAGCAAATATATCAGACATTTTCTGATGCCACCTGGCGACTGCCTTTTTCAACCAGTTAATATGACAGGAACAAATTATGTAAGGGGTCACATTTCTGCTAAACCCTTTCACTATTAGAGACGGTTTCTATTGATTGGAAAGTATGTTGTGTGGAGTACTGGTATGACAAAGTTAGGAAACATATGAGTAGGTGAACTAGCCGCCGTGATATGACTGAATATTTATTTCAAAAACGTCGTTAAGCCCTAATCAATCAACAATTCTCGTGGAATCTGTCCAGGACATCCACGTGCTCCCTCTTTCTAAGTATACATACATAATTATCGGAAGCCACTACCAATACATCGACTATATAAATGAGCGGTGCCTGAGGAAAAACCGACATTAACGTTAACATTGTATGTGTGGTTAAAGAGCTGCCAGTGGATTCTTGCTTGTGACACAAATGGATACTGCTTTACATAAGTTTCTTGAAAACGTCCTATGACTTATTGGCAAAGAGTGCGGAGCAAGATCTTTCTTTGCGAATGCGCTGGCTGATCCGGTAATACACTGGTCGCAAATACCCTGCGGCTTATTTTTGAACTGCGCCGCACAAATACTCATATGAAATTGATTGTTATTAAATATAAAATCCGCCGAATGTCGGTGTTCGTATGACATAGCGCTGATGACATTTAATTCACCATTTTGAGTTGCCAACTAAATGACATGTTTTGAAAAACCAATAGAAACCCAAATAAACCCTTTCACTGCCGAATTTCACAAAATCGACTCTTCCATGTTGAAAATTGGACCACTCCATTTTTCGTCCAACAGGAAGTGTGGTGAAATTTAATGTCTCAGTGGCAAGCAATGCAGATTTCAGGTGAGACTGCTCGTTACGAGCTGTCTCACCTGAATATACATTGCTTGCAAAATCCCTTTAATTGCCTTTGGCAGTGAAAGGGTTAAGTCGACATTGTGTAGGGGATCATAATATTTTATAAAGTATTCATAATATACTGGTTATTGTATTTGATCGAAAACCTGTTTATTGTTTATCTGATAGAGTGCGTCCGTCTAGGTACAAAAACAGAGCTCTAGGTAATGGGCGTTTTGCATGTTCTAAAATCCTTATTTGCCTCCCTTTAACCCTATGTTATTAGTACTCGAAAGAATCGTCTCGGTGATTGATGCACAGTTTGTGTAATTTGGAAAGGGTTTAAGTTTTAAAAAGTAAGTACATGTACTGTAAGGACTATAGATAACATTTCATTATATCGGCTGCTGAATAGAGGTTACTGCTAAAGAAATGATCGTTGAGTACAGGTGGCTACTCAATTCAGGAAATCGCCCAAACAGGTCAAGTTATAGAAACCACTTCAAAATGTATTTTAAAACAAATGAGAACATATTTTAACGACAATTTAACGAAAAATAAAAATTAACTTCATTAGTATTTTCTCGCGTTCCTCTCTTTGCTCGCTAGCGTCGGATTTCACCAATCGTTGATAATATATGCAAACACTGTTGCAGACGATAATATAGCAAACGAAAGTAACTTAACAAATCAGTCCTAGGACATCCTCCCAAAATCATACTTGTTTCCAGTATTCTTTGATCTGGCTTACGAGAGTCAGCACAGCAAGGGGGAGATTTTATCACCTAAATTAATGGGCAGAATCCGATAAGCCATTTACAGTAATGGTCACTGGTACTGATGGTCACTTGCCACTAGTTAGATAAACAAGAGAATTTCAGTTTTTATAGAATCGTGATTTTTGCATCAGAGGAAAAAATGCTCAAGGTAGATCCATGTTTTTTCTTTTGAATGTAATCCTTTCCCTTTTTAGGTATTTAAGAATTTTCAAATTTCAGATATATTATGAATGAAATTAACTGAATTGAATTGTTAATTCTGGACATATTTTTTTTATTATTTTGCGACAAAGTTGATTGAGAACTAGAGCATTTCTCTTTTCTGCTGCAGGAATTATCTACTTGTAATATTCGATAGGAAAAACTTACTAATTAAAAATTATCTTTATACTTTTAAACTAACTTATAATTTTAAGTTTTGCGAAATATAAGCACTGTTTGATATTGTTGCAAGAATCATGACTTTTGAAAACATGACTTGAATAAAAACAAATTTAACCCTTATATCCGGATTTTCAGCATGTGATATAAATGTATTGTATATGGTTTGCTTATACCTATAAACGAGTAACAAACAAGACATATCAAGATCAGAGTGCATGTATATACGCAGGCTGATCTTGGTATATACTTTAGCAAAAGGAACTGAAAATCATACTTAGAATGAAAAGCAAATATGGCTAAAAGTTGCTGATTGCAGGGTACTATTACCTTCTGACAGGCATATTTTAAAAACATAAGTGTGATTATTCCATACATTTTGAAAACATTGTGGCATTGCCATTGTTTTCAAAAGTCGTGTCCTGCAACTGCGTCTTTGCCCATAATAATGGTTCTTTTCTTTTCTTCAAACATTTTGTAAGGCAAAATAGTCTAAAATTTCCCATAACAAGTATTTAACCATTTCAACATACAGTCGCTTTCTGACACCTCTGTAGCCAACAACTTTTGAAAACATTGTGGCAAAAGGAGAAATTGTTCCTTTTGTCATGTTTTTGTCTCTTTTCAATGATTATACTCTTTAAGTTAAAAATGTTCCCTGACTTTTTCTAGATGCGCGTCTGCTGCAAAATGGGTGTATGTAGGAAAGAAAGCCGAGCCCTGGTAGCTCAGTCGGAAGGGACGCGAGCTGGCAATGCAGGGGTTTTGAGTTTGAAACCCGGCTCGGCCAACATTCTTTCGAAAGTTTGACCAAAGTCACTGTGAGATGCGTCATTCGTTTATCACCAATGGGTCTATGTGGAAAAGCAGCCATTTGCTTGGAAAGTATATGACTAAACAATTTGTTGAAAATGGCGTTAAACCCTAATCAATCAATCAGACAGCATGTGGGAAAGGTTTAAGTACTTGTTTTGTTTAATGATTGGTTTTATTTGGGGGGGGGGGGGAATAGTGTAAAAAGCCACTTTTGCAAAAGAGCGGGCGAGAAGGTTGATCTAGATCTTCGCTGGACGTAGAATCCCATCTGATTGTTTTCGTATAATCTGGCTCATCTTTTATTATGTTCTTCTATTGCAGGCTATCAAGAAACGATATGGCGAGAGTAAGTTTTCTTATCTTTTCAATTTCCAAACGTCGTTATAAATAGGTCGTTATCAATTTCATATTTTCATCAAAACAGGTAATGCACGTATGAATTATACACTAGCAGTCACTTCACATGTTTCGTCTGATGTAATAACAGTAATGTCATGCTTTTCAGAATGGATTTTGCAATATGTCGATAAGTACTACCTCAAATTGCAGAATCTTCGACTGAAAGCCGATATGGCTTCGAACAGAACTAATCAATAAAACTTCCCTTTACATTTTATCTGTAGCAGACGACTTTTTGAAAACATTATGACAAAATGAGAACTTATTCATAATGAGCAACTTCTCAATTTGCCATAATGTTTTCAGCTCATTTAATAATAAGATTTTCATATTAAGACGTTTTACATATTTATGAACCGCTGTTTTTAACCCTTTCCCACATATAGACGCATTTTATCGCGTCTACAGCATACGACTTTTGAAAACATTGTGACAAAAGGAGAAATTGCTCCTTTTGCCACAATATTTTGAACTTTTTTTACAGTAATTATACCTACAATTATAGAGATTTTCCATATTTTTTAGTAGACATTTTCAAAGTCCTCTGCTGCAGATTTGCTGTATGTGGGAAAGGGTTAATTCGTCTGCTGCAGATTTCTTGTATGATGAATAGGGTTAACCGTTTCCCAGAAAGGGACAGGTGTTTAACCCTTTCCCTCATATAGACGCTTTCTGACGCCTCTGTAGCAGACGGCTTTTTCAAAACATAGTGACAAAAGAAGAAATTGCTCAAAACGAGCAATTTCTCCTTTTGCCACAGTGTTTTCCACTTGTAGTCATAGGTTATTCATTCAATTATAGAGATTTGCTATTTTTTGACAAAATATGTTCAAAGTCGTCTGCTGCAGAATTGTCGTATGAGGGACAGGTGTTTAAAGAGATGCCACATGTTATTATTCAGCATATGCGAGAGTATTTGCCGCTGTTGACGAGACCGGAAAAGGATGTATATCCCGTAGCAAACTCGTCCAGGCCGTACGGTTGCTAGGATACAACCCAACGGACAAACAGTTAGAGCTATGGTTACAGTCGTTTGGATATATAGAAGGTGAGATGAAATGTTTTGCAGGAACGGGTATAATCAAAGCACTGCAGTGCTGACGGCCTGGGGGCTGCTGGAAGGTTGGAGAAGTAGGGGAAATGTGAAAGGAAATTACAATTGCTGCTTATGTTTATGTTTTTATTGTCAAGAAGTTGAAAGAGCTTGTCAACAATAGTACATTTTATTTAACTGCCAATTTAAAAACAGAAGGACCTTGTTGGCACTATATCGCTCACCTGAGTGCAAGAGCTCACAAGTATACACATTTAAGACATGAAGAATCAAAAGGAAATTTGACAGCAGGTTTAGGCAGAATATTTTGAAGTTTCTGCATTTTTATATTAAGAAATATGTCAATGTTAAATCACATTCCATCGACTTGAAATATTTCTCTAAACCATGTACTGGACTGGGAGAAAGTGTTTGAAATATGCAAAACTCATCAAGACAATTATTCTGACAAAGATTCAAAATGCAACATCCAGTGTGTTATCAATATTTTCCTTCATTTGGCCTAGTGACCTATTTTTGTTTACCCGATATGACCCTTATTTGAACATGGACTAGATATTATTAAGATAAACAGTCAATATGTATGATGCCCGACCGGGTCGGGGTGTCGTGGGGTGGGGGGAGTCGGGCACGGGCCCTATGGGCCCCCGCTAAATCCGCCACTACATTTGCCACGCTTCTTCTTTGTTTACCATTAGATTTTCGACGAACGGACCCTACGTCCCCCGCTGAATCCGCCACTGTATATTTCACGTGACTTATTTCGTGGGGTGGGGGAGTCGGGCATGGGCCCTATGGGCCCCCGCTAAATCCGCCACTACATTTGCCACACTTTTTCTTTGTTTACCATTCCTTTTTCGACGCACGGGCCCTACGGCCCCCCGGTTAATCCGCCACTGTATATTACACGCGACTTCTTTGTTTGTTTCTGTTCCTCTTCGCGAATGTTAATAATGTTAACAAGCGTCAATATTTGACCTGTCGGCGCAGTAATTTCTAAAGCATTTCTTAAACTTATATTGGAGTACTGACGCCTTAAGATTTTCACTGATGTTCCACCAACATTAAAATGATATTTATGGGGGAGATCCTAACCTTTTAAATGCAGTTTTGTTGAATCCATGATGAACTATTTTTCTCGCGCAGTTCTCAGTGCGTTGTTTGGTGCTAACAGCAAAACAATGGTATTACTATTATGACCAGGGGCTAAAGCCCCAGGCCAAAAACCATCGCGTGATCAAAGCAAATATAAAACTATACCAAATGTCCAAAATATTTTGACCTTGATACGTGACCTTCAAATGGTCTTGGCCATCGCGTGCCAGTTCTGCCTTCAGTGAACTCGGGTTTCTAAATCCACAAATGAAATGACATCTACCTATACCAGATTGGCAAACGTGTGCTATCAAACGTGTTTCAATGAACGCAGGACTGACACGTGTGGTTCATGTCAGTACAGAGGTATTTCTGAAATCCTTCATTTGTGAATAGAAACAATAACCTTCGTGAGTGCAGGCCTTTTAAACGTCCTTCAGTCGAGTTAGGCTATCAAAGACGGGTTTTTGTGAATTAACCCTTTTCCCAAATTTAAATGCACATACAGCAGTCATTGTTGAAAAACATTTTTGAAAAGGAGACCATCGCTTATTGTGAGTAATTTCTCATTTTGTCAGGATGGTTTCAACCCCATTCAAAATATATACATTCAGTTATACAATGTAGGTGTTCAAATATATTTGACTGTATTTTTTAACGTCTTCATCTGTAATAGGCGAGAAAGGGTTAAGAACGCACATTCACAAGACGTTGGTGTGCATTCACATGTAATCCAAACCCCATCCAACCTAAACATGAAATAGTTTTTATGTACTGTGCGAACTTGAGATATCATTTTTGAAGAACAAAAATACAAATATGTCAATAAAATAACCACTAAAAGCTTGCTCGAGCGTTCATGCAAGTTCTTATATTTCACGAGATTTGAAAGAAAGACACAATAATACGTATACGCCTTGATTAATTATGTGCTGTCAACTGTCTCAGCTGATAAAAGAATGTGTTTAGAAATGCCGTAAACAGAGATTACAAGCGATTCAATGCATATGGATGTACACGGGCTTTTAATTTGATTTATTCGCCGTTCATGCCTTTGTCAACATGTTACGCCCTTTTCAACAGGAATTATGTTATACCACAGTACTTACTTAATGATTTGCTACACCCCATTCGGGGCATTAGGTCGCCCCAATATTTCGCCATTGCGTTTGGTTCTTCTCTTTTGATTCGGCCTCTCACCAGTTCAGTTTCTATCGTTTAACGCCTGGTGGTCTTGGATCTTAACCCTTGACCTCTGTCCTTGTGGTGTCAATCGATGGACTGTTTTACTGGTATTAGTTTCTAACATCCCGAAGACAGGCCCTAGCCAACGAAAGCTTCTCTGTTGGAATTGTTGAGTTATGCAGGTTGGCTTTGGCATATCTAAAGGGTCGTTGTTGCAGGTCTTTTATGACCAGCATAATATTATACAGATTTTCCTGAGACAACCATATGAATTTATAAGGAGTTGACTAGTATTTTCCGATCTATATATGAGCCGTTCCGCGAAAAAACCAACATTATGGACTCTGCGTAATGTATCGACCCAGATCAGAATGCGCAGTTCACGCACGCAGGCTAATCCGGACCGACACATTTCATCTCAGGGGGTATATGTATAGAGTTATGACATATATCTCATCTTAGACTTCGTGACTCGCCAATAAGTAGTAGACGACCTTGGTGGAAACAGGACATATATCTCATGTTGGACTTCGTGACTCGCCAATAAGTAGTAGACAACCTTGGTGGAAACAGGACATATATCTCATGTTAGACTTTGTGACTCGCCAATAAGTAGTAGACAACCTTAGTGGAAACAGGACATATATCTCATGTTGGACTTTGTGACTCGCCAATTAGTAGAAAACAACCTTAGTGGAAACAGGACATATATCTCATGTTGGACTTTGTGACTCGCCAATTAGTAGAAGACAACCTTGGTGGAAACAGGACATATATCTCATGTTGGACTTTGTGACTCGCCAATTAGTAGAATACAACCTTAGTGGAAACAGGACATATATCTCATGTTGGACTTTGTGACTCGCCAATTAGTAGAAGACAACCTTAGTGGAAACAGGACATATATCTCATGTTGGACTTTGTGACTCGCCAATTAGTAGTAGACAACCTTGGTGGAAACAGGACATATTTCTCATGTTGGACTTTGTGACTCGCCAATTAGTAGAAGACAACCTTGGTGGAAACAGGACATATATCTCATGTTGGACTTTGTGACTCGCCAATAAGTAGAAGACAACCTTCGTGGAAACAGGACACATATCAAATGTTAGACTTTGTGACTCGCCAATTAGTAGTAGACAACCTTTGTGGAAACAGGACATAAATCTCATGTTGGACTTTGTGACTCGCCAATAAGTAGAAGACAACCTTAGTGGAAACAGGACACATATCAAATGTTAGACTTTGTGACTCGCCAATTAGTAGTAGACAACATTGGTGAAAACAGGACATATATCTAATTATAAACTTTGTGACTCGCCAATTAGTAGTAGACAACCTTTGTGGAAACAGGACATATATCAAATATTAGACATTGTGACTCGCCAATGTGTAATAGAATTAACATTACTGCTATAGATTCTTATTTGTGTATTTCGTCTGAATCGTTTTACTTTTAAAATTGGTCTTAATCATTGGAAAGCTGATCGTGCTTTTCGTGTTGTCATAAAAACAGTACACGTAACCATGACCCCTGGGTGACTGGCCTTGTCCATTGGATATATCCTTGACCACAATACCACAAGATGGATCGAAACCGGGGCGCCCGATCTATAAATTGCAAGCGCTTATTTGTCACATACACTGTATTCGACATGCACATCTATTCCCGCGCAATGACTTTTCACCGGCCAAGGAGATTCCGGTACGAATGCGTTATCGAGCCTAGGATACCCAAGTGATAATGTACGTCTGCATACAAAGTCCATGATGTTATCGTTGACAATGTCTATTAATAACTCCACCAGCAAAAAACGTCTGTCCAATGCATTGGGTTTATTAAGATAAATAATTTATCATTGAGTCTTTGATATGTTACAGGAACCACTGTATTCAGAAATAGATAAAAACGCCACCTTCAGAAATGAACTATTTATAACTGAATTAACTATTTACGAATCTGAGTAACATAAACAGGTTTCCATGGTCAGATAGTTACCATAATATTTGCTTACAAATTATAGTCTGCGTATCGACATTTCAGAATTTAACTATGAGCAGTTCATCAAATTTGTTGCCAATAAAATACGTCTTTCGTTAAATTAGCTTACAAATCGTATATTCGTATCGACATTTCAGAATTTAACTATGAGCAGTTCGCCACATTTGTTGCGAAAGAAATTCGTCTTCCGTCAGTAGAAGAGCGAAAGGAAGACCTACGAGAGGCTATGGCGGTGGTTGATATCACAAATTCAGGTAAGTTAGTTTGACGGGTCAGTGTCAGGATAAAACCAACGTTATGGACTAATACGGCTAATCCGTGCCGACCGATCCGTCTCAGGTGGATAGAGGAATACAGTAATTATTCCTGAAAAAGAAAATCCACAGGAGGCGAAAAGTGTTTGTCCGGGTTAGCCTGCACGGCATGCTTAGGCTGATCCGGGTCAGTACTTTACGCAGAGTCCACAATGTTCGTTTTTCTCATGGGACGGCTCAATATATATAACCGGTAGTAGTGCAATTTTACACAGAAAACGTCGTGATATGACTGAAAAGGGGCGTAACACAACATTTGAAAACCCCTTTGCATGCATTCTTTCCGATGATTGATGAAAGTCACTGTGACTAGCATCATTCTTTTTCCATCGGTTACATGGTTACTGGTGCGAGAAAGCCAGGGAACACACCCAAAGGGAACTTGCCACCATGATGTATTCGACATGGCTTATCCACATACTAATATTTCAGAGCTCCTTATTAAGTCACGCCTCCACGTGTCAATTAATCAGGGCAAGATGTGTTCATCGCAATCATCATAGAGCTCTAGATTAGAGTAGTTTTGCATGTTCTCAAATCCTTATTTGACATCTAACACTATGTTGTGGGTACTCAAAAGATTCGTCTCAGTGAGACAATTCTTTTGAGTACCAACAACATAGGGTTTGCTTTAATAATAAGAGAGATCTTGTTGGGAAAAAGAGAGCTGAATACCCCGGCTTATCTGGACCTCTGCCAATGTTTTATCCACAGGATATATAGACAGGGAGAGACTCTTTGATGTTCTTACTAAATGTGGAGATATGAGGCTGAACGCCGAAGATGCAGTTAGTTTACTGGAGAAACTCGACCGTCGCAAAGATGGGAAAATTCATTTATCAGGTATACTATTTCATCATCGTTTTAGTAAACCCTTTCCCACATACAACATATTTTCAGCAGACGAATTTGAAATCATAGATCTAAGAAAACAATAGGGAGCATTCATATAAATGAAAGTATGGTTATTGAAAAGAGTTAAAATCATTGTGAAAAAATGAGAAATTGTTCTTTATGATCAATTTCTCCTATTGTCACAATGTTTTCAAAAATAAACTGCTGAAGTAGCCTCAGAAAGCGTCCGTGTGTAGGAAAGGGTTAAGTGTTACCTTCTTTTTCCTTTCAAATTCGACTGCTAATATTCTACAGACTTACATGTATGTATCATACGACCTTAATTATTTCAAGTATCTTAGTATGAAGTAGATTTATGGTTCATTGAATTAAAACAAGACTTTGAGCGTCACTTCTCTTTCAATAAAGTGAAAAAACTTTCCTAACATCTTAGCTTGATAAATGTTTAATAAATGATTGCATCTAAAATCGCTCGCTATACGTGGTTTATATTTAAATTTTTAAATAATTGAGACGTCCCGCGAGAAAACCAATATTGTGGACTCAGCGCAATGTATCGACCGGATCAGGATAAGCAGGCTAACCCGGACAGATACTGTTCGTCTCCTGCGGATTTTGTTTCAGAAATCATTATTCTATACCCCTATCCCCTTGAGACGGAATGTGTCAGCCCGGATTAGACTTCGTAGGCTGATCTGGGTCGATACATTACGCAGAGTCCATAATATTGTTTTTCTCGTAATTCGGCTTATATAATCAATACAGGTATTCAGTAATATAAGGGTTACAAATTGGTCATACTTTCAGAATTGGAGAATCTATTTGTTGCCGATGAAGATTTAGACGACGTATTACAGTACCAACACTGGGATATGGTATAAATACAATGGACGACTGGACGTCTTATTGAAACCACCTTTACTCGTAAACAACCTTAACCAACAACAACACATTGAAACCACCAGTCTTAACCCCTTTTCCCACCTACAACAAATATGTAGTAAAATATGGAATATCTCTATAAATGATAGTATAATTAGTAATTGTGACTAAAGGTGAAATTGCTCATCATGAGCAATTTCTACTTTTGCAATAATGTTTCTAAAAGTTGTCTGCAGCGTTAGAAAATGTGTGAAAGGGTTAAGGATTTTACTGTTTCCCTAGTGTCGTCCGCTTTGAAAACATTTAAGGAATAAAATGAAACATCCGGAAAATTGAAAAGTATAGATTATTTGATTAAACACCTTGTGGAAAAGGACAAATTTCTCAATGTTAGACATCTCTTCTTTACCATCAATATGTTGTCATCTGTTGTCAGGCGTCAAATGTGATATTTTGCATGGGGGTTTATAAGCTTTGCAATTACATAAATGAAGATCGGACTTATTTAACGAACCTTTATTGTTGACAAACGACTACTAGACATGAAGAATAAGTAAATGAGTCGTTCTACGAGAAAACCAACATTATGGACTCTGCGTAAATGTATCTAACCAGATCAGTCCGCGCAGGCTAATCCGGGTCGACACATTCCGTCCCAGGGTGATTCTCTCTCTCTCTCTCTCTCTCTCTCTCTCTCTCTCGAGTAATTATTCCCGAAACAGAAAATCCACAGAAGGAGAAACGTGTCTGTCCGGGTTAGCATGCGCGGCATGCTTAGGCTGATCCGAGTCGATACTTTACTCAGTCCACAAAGCTGGTTTTCTCGTGGAACGGCTCAAATGTATTTTGAACACAAAGTGTACATACTGTGGTATTTGTATTGAGGAAGCAAAATAAGGAAGATTGTTCATTATCATCATTCATTCCAAAGTTTTCAAGTAGTTTTTGTGCTCATTTCTTTTTTTTACACAAACATGTTTCATCATTCATTCCAAAGTTTTCAAGTAATTTTTGTGCTCATTTCTTTTTTTTACACAAACATGTTTATCCTTATGCAGCAGATAGGAACGTAGATATATGCGTCCATGGCAGCAGACGAATATTAAAAACATAGTGGCAACATAAGTAATTGTTCATTATGAGTAATTTCTCCTTTGGCCAGATTGATTTCAACTCTTATCAACTAATGTTCTTTCGTTTCTGGAGATTTTCCATATTCTTGCCTAAATGTTTTTGTAAATAGTATACAAGGAAAAGCCGCTACACATTATCCTTCTGAGATGGAACTGAAATGTGAGAAATTGGCTAACAAGCTTATTTTCAATGGACGATTTGTTGAAATGATATCAATTAAGGCATTGGTGTTGAATAGCTGAAACAATCCGTTATACCTAATGTTTTGGGAAGAACACAGTATTTGAATCATTTGAGTATGATTTTGAAAGAAGAGTTGCAATTGTATGTAAAAAGGAAAATTTACTCATTCTGTGCAAATTTCTCCCTTTCCCTTAATGCTTTTTAAACTTGTCTCATTGGGTGTAAAAAGTATGTCTGTATTTTGAAAAGGGAAAACGGAAAGCAAGAAAACAATTTAAATAAGTATTAACTGTTTAACATTACACAAAGTGCCATTTTATTGTACACGTATGTATGTTTGTAATAAAGTATGGCATAAAACATAATAATTGCACTTAGTCTTACGACCTCTCTTACCCTTTCAATGTTGATTTTTTACAAGTAATGTCCATAGGCAACATGCTCTACTGTTGGCTATTGGATACTCTAGTAAACAGTGGTTAATGAGATAGTGGCTTTATAGTATTAAATATGGCCATACCTGGTGATTGTTTTGTTTGGACAGTGAATGTCGACAAACATGCATGCACTGGTAACCGCCTTTCATTTCCTTAACAGGTGATAGTATTTTATGTCCCAAAAATGGAATAATTCAGCCAAAATCTGATGTTGAATTATTGGACTTGTCCTGCAAGGTCATGTGATGACATCCAATACGTTTGTGAAGCAATATCATTTTTGGTTTGTGAGAAAAGGCTTTGCATGCAAAACTTTAACCAAATTTACTAAGGTATTAAAGGGGGATAATTCAGACAAAAAACCCTCCTTATTCTTCGAAAAGTTTAGCTAAAAATGAACTTGTGTAGCTTAGTGTTTGAAAGAGTTCATAGCAAATTTTAGGAATATGTTGAGTTGAGCAGGCACAAATACGGAGTCTGGTCAGACGCCACATGTGCTCCAGCCGGCCCGACTATACTATACTGCTATACTGGTGACGCAGGCTATACAACATATATGATCTAGCAGTCAAAGGGTTAAACATATGGACATTACTATAAAAAGGATACACATAGGTAATTCTTGGCAAATATAAAGTCTAGAAGAATTAAAGGACTTTTCTTTACTTGTTAGTAATGTTACATTAATGTAGTATGCCATTTTAAACAATATGTAATATTTATCACAGCACTTCCTTTTAAAGTTCCCAGAACTACCAGTATATATATATCTTGATACAGAACATCAGCACTGGAATGCTGATTGCAAAGAAGTCGGATCTACCATGTAAAAGCTTTTCTCACATAAAAGAAATTTGAAACAGACCATTTTGAAACCATCTTTAGAAGCAAAAATATGGAAAATCTCAATAAATAAAAGTATAATTGTTATGGAGTTGAAATATGAACAATTTAACCTTTTGCCTCAATGTTCTTTGACACCACTGTAGCAGACGACTTTTGGAAAGAGTGTGCCAAAAGCAGAAATTGATCAAAACAAGCAATTTCTACTGTTTCAACTGTATTTAATTATCATACTTTCATTTCATGGATTTTTCCATATTTTTGTCAGGATGTTTTCAGTTGCCTCCTGCGTAGTTGTTATAAGTGGAAAAGGGTAAAGGGTTTATTGCACATGCAAACCCTATCATAAAAGCTTTCAACGTCCACCTCCATTTAGAAGAGCTTATGATATAATTCTGTAATGTAATGTAATTATAGAGACCAATTGCTCTGATTGAGCATAGGCTTTTTAGTCTGATTGATATAGTCTGATTGATGGTGTATTCTATATCATGTACAAACATCTGACAGGTAAGTTCAACAAGAGACAGAGTTTATTACTAGTGAGTCAGGGTGCGAAATACATGTGAGGCACTTTTACTTGACATCTAGTTGAGTGGGAGACACTTAAAGCACCTCAAGAAAAAAACAGAACCCAGACCGGAATTTGAACTCCAGACCTCTGGATTGACAGTTCAGCTTGTTAACCACTAGACCACTGTGTCATTCTCCAGTGGTGACATACTAGAAGTGTAGCACTTCTTTTTCCACATCAGATATATCCTTCCCTCCTTATGTGATGCCAAAACTAGTCATACAATATGACCTTAGATCTTCAGAAATGGTTCATGTATATGATCTCGGCTGCATAGACATCCTATGTTGTGGGTACCCTTTCCCACATACAACAAATCTGCAGCAGACGACTTTAAAAACATCTAAGCAAAAACATGGAAAATCCCAATAAATGAAGATATAAATACTGAAAAAAATTGAAAACATTGTGGCAAAAGGAGAAATTGCTTGTTTTGAGCAATTTCTCCTTTTGTCACAGTGTTTTCAAGAGTCGTCTGCTTCAGAAAGCGTAGCATCTAGATGTGGGGAAAAGGCTAAAGTTTACCAACTTCAGCACCAGATGTTTCTGAAATGTATAAAAAACAGAGTAAAAATTATCTAATATTTTCACCATTTCATGAAACTTTTATGTAAAAATAGAAAACTTAAACCCTTTCCAACTTTACAGACACATTTTGACTTATCTGCAACAGATGGGTTTTGAAAACATTGTGGCAAACAGAGAAATTGTTCATAATGAATATTTTTTCCTTTTTCTACTCAATAATTTCCCTTTACAGGAATTTCCCATATATTTGCCTAGACAGTTTTAAAGTTGTCTGCTGCTCATAAAATTTTGATGTAGGTTGATTGATTGATTGTTTGGGGTTTAACGCCGTTTTCAACAATTTTCAGTCATATCACAGCGGTCAGTTCACCTACTCCTGTTTCCTGGTTTTTTCACACCAGTAATCGACACAACATACTTTCCAAGCAACTGGCTGCTTTTCCACAAACACTGTTAGCCAATTGGTGAAAGACGAATGACGCTTGTCACAGTGACTTTTGTCAAACGTCGGAAACAATGTTGGCCGAGCTGGGGTTCGAACTCACAACCCCTGAATTGACAGCCCACATCGCTACCGACTGAGCTACCGGGGCTCGGCAAAATGTAGGTGGAAAAGGACTCCCCTTTTGAAAAGATTATGAGAAAAGGAGATATTGCTTAAAATAAGTATGCTCCATTCCGACAATTTTTCAACTGTATCCAAAATATTCTTTTAGTTTTCTAGATTTTACCTGTAGTAGCATATATTAGGTAAACTGCATTTTTTTTGTCAATTGCTGTAGGGAAGTTAACACTTTCTGCATTCTGAAACATCTGAAGCAGATGACTTTTGAAATCATAATAGCAAAAGACGAAATTGCTCATAACGAGCAATTTCTCCTTTTGCCACAATAATTTCAACTCTTTTCCATAAATAAACTTTCATTTATAGGGAGTTTCATTATTTTTGACTAGACATTTTCAAAGTTGTCTGCTGCAAATTTGTTGTATGTGGGAAATGATCAAAGAAGACTGATTTTCATGCTATTGGCATGTCTTTCTATAATATACATTAGTGTTGTATGGAATGGACGGACAAACGCCAAAAAGTGATCCCTATCAGAGTTCTAGATAAAGGGCGTTAACCCTTTCCCACCTTTACAGCAGCACTTTTGAAAACATTGTGACAAAAGGAGAAATTGCTCAAAACGAGCAATTTCTCCTTTTGCCACAATGTTTTCAACTTTTTTCAGTAATTAAACCTTACAATTATAGAGATTTTTTAATAGACACTTTTAAAGTTGTATGCTGCAGATTTGATGTATATGGGAAAGGGGGATAAACATGTTTATAAATCATTATTCGACAATCTAACTCTTATATTGTGGGTAGTCAAAAGAATCATTCCATTGAGACGATTCTTTTGATTACCCACATCATACCGTTTGGTTTAAAAATATGAGAAGTAGAGTGGGGAAAAAGAGCTGAATACCCCTCCTTATATAAAGCTTTGACTATGTGTCTCCCTGCCAAGGAAAGCAGCAAAATTGTTATTATATACACATATTACATTTATTAATTGAGTTCATGAAAATAATTGGAATCAGAGGTCCAGATAAGGAGGAATATTCAGCTCTTTTCCCCACAATATCTCTCTTATTATCCAACCAAACCCTATGATGTGGGTACTCAAAAGAATCGTCTCAATGAGATGATTCTTTTGAGTACCCACAACATAGGGTTGGACGGTAAAATAAGGATTTTAGAACGTACAAAAATCGCCTTATCTAGAGCTCTGTTGAATTCAAGAAAAAAATCCTCGAGATGAGTTTTGATTTTGTAATAGTCCCAAGCAAGATGTGCTATATGAAAACCAATCATAGGGCAATTGTGTCCAGTGTAGATCTAGGTCCACCAGTATGATCCGACTCTGTATTGTTAGAAGAGGTCTTCCAACCATTGTTCAATTGAATCAAATTAAATGGACTATACACAGGCGGATCTTCTCTTGTTCAAAATTATATGCTAAAGTTGGTTTTTCTGGAGCAATGCAACAATAGTTACATTACTCAACAAACTTTGTTTATCTTAACATGTAAGATTTCAAACACAGAACGGTTTAAAAATTCAAGCTTTTAATAAGTATAATATAATTCAAAGTTGTCAGCATAGACATTTTATGAAGACAATTTTAAGAATAATGCAATGTTGAAAGTTTTGTTGAAAAAGGAGAAATTGCATAACTTCGTCTTGTTCCATAATCTAATCAACACTCTTTCCAAAAGTCGTCTGCAGTAAAATATCATCTGCTACAACAAATCTGCAGCAAAAGACTTTGAAATAACTAAAATGAAAGGTAAATTATTCGAAAGAGATGAAAACATTGTGGCAAAAGGTGAAATTGCTCGTTTTGAGCAATTTCTCCTTTTTTCGCAATGTTTTTCAAAAGTCATCTGCAGCAGAGCGTCTATATGTGGGAAAGGGTTAACCTACCTTCTTTCACCCCAATACTCCATAGGGTGTGTATGTGCTTGTTCTTGATAATTAAGCTTTCTAACACAGAAGGATCTGAAAATTGAGCAAAAGAGTCATACAACAATAATCCGTATATATATATACAGACAATCCATTTGTGGTTACCCTAATAACCCTTTCCCATATGTAGACGGGTTCTGACGCTTCTAGAAAAGAAGATTTTTCAAAACGAGCAATTTCTCCTTTTGCCACAATGTTTTCATATTTTTCAAGTCATTCTACTCTTATTTACTGAAGATTTCCATATTTTTGCCTTGATGTTTAGAAAGACATCTGCTGCAGATTTGTTGTATACGGGAAAGGGTTAAGCCACATCATGCGCAAAACAAACATCCAGGGGGATTTTAAAATTCAACTACAATCCAATTGAATATTTCTCAAGAGACTTCTAGGATACAACTATTCTGTTGAAAGGGAGAATCCTGATTCAAACTGTCCGGAGACTGATCTGGATCTTGCTGCTAGAGCGGCAGGAAGTATAGATTGCGATCAATGGTATTCAACTCCAATTAATCAGAGAATCAAGGATCAATGTCTTCTTGGGAATTAAAGGTTTGAAGTGAAAATCTTTCATACTGGAATTTAACCATTTCCCACCTTTAGATGCATTTTGATGTGTTACAGCAGATATGACCTTTGAAAACATTGTGATAAATTAGGGAAATTGTCAACTTCTCTTAGCCAAAATGTTTTCAACTCTAAGAATACTTTCTTTTTACAGAGATTTTCAATACTTATGCAATATATCTTTCTAAAGTTGTACATTGCAGATTTTGATGTATGGGAGTAGGGCTTCATGCTTAGAGTTAACCATCCATTATTCTTAGATATGTGCCCTGTTTTGGGATGCTCTAAATCCCAGTTAAAGTCTGACAATATTGTAATACTGAAATTGATTGATTGATTGGGGTTTTATGCCGTTTTCAACAATTTTTCAGTCATATCACAGCGGCCAGTTCACCTACTCATGTGTTTCCTGGCTTCCCCACACAAGTAATCCACACAACAAACTTCCCAAGCAACTGGCTACTTTTCCACATACACTGTTTGTAATAGTAAATACTATAAAAAAAAATTTGCTTCCAGACATTTTTAACATTATACTGATATGAATTTCTTAAGTCATCTGCTTAAAATGCATTTTGCAGAAAAGCATAATTTTTAGGATAGAGAAGAAAACGTTACAAGCAAAAAGCAATTTTTCTTTTTTTGACATTAATTTCAAAGTTGTCTGCTGCATAGTTGTCAAAATTTATCAGTTACAGGAAAGTGGTTAAGGTAATTGTGATTTAAACAACTTTTTAAAACAATGTGACAAATGGAGGAATTGCTCATAATGAACAATTTTAACTTTTGCCACAATGTTTTCAACTCTATTCAATAATTATAGTTCAGTTTTTGCTTAGATGTTTTCTTCAAAGTGGTTTTTTTTCCAAATACTTTTGAGAGGGAAAGGAATAAAAAAAACAAAATAAAATGAAATACCTTCAGATTCTAAATACTTGATTATAACAGGAGATATGGTTTCCATGGGAATACACATGTTAACATGAGGATAGCAAGCACCAGTTAATGTGTCCCTATAATGAAAGAAAATGTTTTGGGAAACATCAAATGGCCTTGGGCAGCAACAAAGGTAGGTCAGATGTCAATGTCAAGGTCACAACATCAGATATTATTGTATTGGTAAAAAGGGATTGTGGCAAGGAAAACACATTCCTTATACGAAAGCCGTATCTCAGACATGTCAAAAGATCTAAGCAATGTTTAAGTTTTTGCCAGAGAAAAACAGTCAAAAAGACCATGAAATCCAAACCATACATTAAAGTAAAAGTAAAATTGGACAAATAGAAAATGTTATAAATATGGGACACATTTATGCGAAAAGTTTGTTAACCCTTTCCCACATATAGGCGCAATTTGACGCATCTGCAGCAGACAACTTTTAAAAACATTAAATAGTCACTTTAATTTCTATAAATTTGCCATACTTGTACCTAGATGTTTTCAAAGTTATCTGATGATTTGTTTTATGTGGGAAAGGATTAAGACAGCAAGCGAAAAGGGTAACCATTTTTCTTGTACATTTGATTGATTTAACGCTGTTTTCAAAAACAATTCAGTCTTATTATGGCGGCCAAGTCACCTACTCATTTGTTTCCGAGCTTTCTCACACGAGTACTCCACACAACATACATTCCAAGCAACTGGCTACTTTTCCAAATAGACTGTAAGCCCATTGGTGAAAGATGAATGACGCTTGTCACAGTGACTTTTGTCAAACGTCAGAAAGCCTGTTGGCCAAGCTGGGATTCAAATTTACAACCCCTGGATCTGACAACATTTGGCACCTCTAGAAAGGTTGACTTTTCAATGCTATATTAAAATCAGGCTTCCTTAATTCAGAGTTCAGAGTTAAAAGCTACATTAAAAATTTCATATAAATTAAAGCAAATAATGCCATTAAGATTTCCGCTGCTTACCTTGAATTACAAACAACAAGTGCAACAAGCTGCCCCCTGGTATTGAACACCCCTCCCCCACTAACCCCAGCATGCACAGCACATGTGGTCTGTAAATAAAGAGTAATACATGTATAAACTAGTAGAACAGTATCTATTATGATAATACATGTATTTACTTTCAAATTTGAAAATTTAAAAAAAGATTGAATATATTAACCCTCCCTTTCCCACTTGGAGTCGCGTTCTGATAAGAAATTTCTCCTTTTGCCACAATGTTTTCAAAGTAGTCTGCTGCAGATTGGTTGTATGGGGGAAAGAGTATACATGTATACTGCCCTGTCGCTTGTAAGGTAAACTATTATGGTGTTACCTGAACCATAACTGGTAGATTGTTGTATCGAATAACCTTTGACACTATTCCCCTGGTAACCGTTGGAGACAGACCAAGTTCCGGTTTAAAAACAGCATGACCAATAATATATACTACCTCACCTGAAATATAGCATTTCAAATCAGCAATAATTGTTAAAGATTAATAAGAAAGAATTATCTCTAAATATTTTCTGCTTTAATTTTTTTTATACATTTAACCCTTTCCAATCGCGCATTTTGACTCATTTGCAGCAGACGATTTCTGAAAACATTGTGGTAGAAGAAATTGCTCAATATGAATAATTTCTCCATTTAGCACAATGTTTTCAACTCTATTTCAATAATTGAAATGTCAACAAAAAACTTTTTTTTTACAATGTTGAAATAATTGTGGCAAAGGGAGACATAATGAGCAAATTTCTTTTTGTCTCACAATATTTCAACTAATGCTTCTGATTGTTGGTAAATCTATATATTTGAGGATCCCTCATTTACCCAGACACTTTTTAAATTTTGCTTTAATCTGTATATACAGTGTACATCTAAGATTTTGTCTCGTTCACATCAAGTCATAGATACTTTTTCTTCCATTCAAATCTTGTTTGATTTGATGTTTATCATTTACAACACAAATGTAAACAATTGCCTTATTTACGTTTTATTTGCTTTTGAGTACTCATCATTTTAAAAATAATTGCTTTTTTTACATTTAGTTTGCTTTTTTAAGCAAATACACTTCTTATCTTTAGCCCCACTAAGTAACGTGACTGTATGGGGCAGAGGTCCGGATAAGGAGGGGTTTACAGCTCTTTTCCCCACAATATCTCTCTTATTATCCAACATTATTATCATTGAGACAATTCTTTTGAGTACGTACACCAGGGCTTCGGAAGACCGGTAAAAGTGCCAGTCCAGATCTGAATTCAAATCCCCAGACCGATTGCAATCTTAAAACTTGTAAAAAAAATCGGTCCGAGATTTTATAATATTTATAAAATCTTGTTAATACCTATGCTATATATGTTACTGTGTAAACGAAATACCAATACAATCCAATAAAAGTACCAAGCTCTTTGTTTCTAAAGCGTAGGATAACCTTCGAGAGAGTCACTTACCATGACATAATCAAGATAAGCTGTCCGGTAATCAGTCCAGGACGTGTTACAATTAGTTATGTAATTACTCCCTTCGGTTTGATAGATAATGCATGGGTTAAAGGCTTCTTTAAAAGTGTTTGCTAATTACTAATTGATCAGTTTACCATATGTAAATCGGTCCCAGTCCGGCCTGAATTGACATGTTATTTTTATTTTCGTTTCGGACCGTTTGTAATTTTCAAACTGTTACAAACGATCTACGCTGTTTCGAACTATTATGCAACATGTACACTGAGAACAGAGTCATCTGTAAACCTTCGAGATAGTCACTTACCGTGACGTAAACATGATTATCGATCCAATTCAATTTGACAATCGTGTAAACTGATAGATTACCTCGGTTATGAATGGATGACGGAATTACCCGAGAAAATCCCATGCATGCGGTTATAATTTCATGCATCTGATTGGCTGTTATTAGGGAATTTCCATAGGTCACGTGACCTTTATAACCTTTCAAGATGGCAGGGAAAAAGAGATATTTACGAAACGTTTCGTAAAAATAAATTTGTCACTGTATATTTTATAAGGCAGAAGTTTTAACTTTATTTCATTTAATTTGTCCTTCGATACTTTAGTGAAAGGGCTCAACGAAATTTACTTGCGATGTTCATAAAGTCAAATGATCGGCTTGGCAACGCGAATCATGTTGACAAAGAGAACCGGGTCAAACCAGTTCATAATTACTCAACTGGGTAAATGTACTTACCTAATAAATGGCTTTTTCTAATTATTTGATTCAAGGTAATTCCAAAACAACAAAGACCTTTTTTGTAGTAAATTTTTATTTTTATGTTGGCAAAACAAAGTTAACCATACAGATAAAAGAAATGTATCTTCTGTGCGCAATCAATAATTTTCTAGTACGTACGGGTCGAACAATCTTAAGTACAAACAAGCAATGTAAACACACATGCGCGGTTATATTCGTCTGCAAATTTTGGAAAATTATGATTTGTAAAGTACTTCTACATTGACATTAACGAGCGATGACACTGTTATGCAACCATATATGCAAGGTAACCTGCAATAAACATGAAATTCGTGTATATTTGTTTATAAAAGAGTTTCAATTTAATTTTTTTAAAAGAGGGGGGGGGGGGGGGGGGTTGAAAATAATTCTGGACCGATTGAGATTTAAAAATTTCCGGAGCCCTGACGTACACCATAGGGTTAGCAGATAAAATTAGGATTTTAGAATCCGCAAAATGCTCCTTATCTAGAGCTCTGATATGGGGTATCATCTTCTTAGCTTCAATAGTAAAGAAACTATTGTGATAGACATGTTGAACTCATGTTGAACTCAATATAAACACCCCAACCAAAAGTGTGTTGATTGGGGATATACATTGAAAAGCAACTTAACCCTTTCCAACATGAAGATGCATCTGCAGTAGACTAGTGACAATAGGAGAAAATGCTCATAAGAGTTTCACGTAGAATCTTATTGTCTGAACCATTTTGAAAGAGGACCACCTAAGGAACATTCCTATGATGTCAAGTTTAAATTGGCAAAGTGATAAATGAGGAAATTTTGTTCTAAAAAAAAGAGTCAAAATATTTTACATTGAGCACCCACCATACATTAATGTCAACTAAAAAGTAGGAAAATCCCTCCCAAAGAAGAAGATATCTTCACAAATTTTAACAAGAGGGCCATGAAAGCCCTAGATCGCTCACCTGAAATATTTAAACCAAGCATTTTTGTTAGAGAATGAAAGAGTTGGGTTTTATGCCACTGCAACAAAGAGATGTTAATTAGGACCAGAGTGAAAAATGGAGGTTAGCTAAAATAACAATAATTAATGTAAATGATGATTAATACTGGAAGAGTGTCCATTTGGTTCAAGAAGATATATAAAGTATCCATTATAAGAATATATTGAAAACTAACCCTGTCCTTCATGGTTATGTGTTGCTTTTTACCAACTGAACAAGTTTTCCCCTATATATCTCTATTAAAAACAGGGCAAATTTTTAACCCAGCGTTATAATTTGAACAATCTTGGTAGAGGACCACAAGATAATGCTGCACACAAAATATCTAAGCTCTAGACCTATCTGTTTAATCTTTATATACAATGTATATCTTTATTTAAAACAGGTGACACCCGAGGAGGGGTCAATTTTGACCTCAGGGGCATAATATGAACATCTTGGTAAAGGACCAAGATACAATGCTAAACACCAGCATAGCTGAGCTCTAGGCCTTTCAGTTTCAGACAAGAAGATTTTCAATGTGAAACAGGTGACAAGTTTTTCATTTTGGTGGCCATGGCAATCCTAGTTATGCATGGATTTATTTTTATTAAGTTAATAGAGGATCACCAAAAGATCATTCCTATTAAGTTTAGTCAAAATCCAAACAGCTGTTTAGGTAGGGATGTCATTTAAAGAAATTGTTGATGTCTTGACGGCGGACATCAGGTCATCACAACAGTTCACTATGAGCACTTTATGCTAAAACCTCACCTTCACTAACTTTACCAGTCTGAAGCTGTGCAGAATCTGCAATGTCAGTGTCCAGTATAGGTAGTTTCATCAAGGCCAGATCAAACTGTTTATTTACTGGTGCTATGTATAAGATTTGGCTTCCTTCCTGTCCCACATCGGTATGTCTGTTTGTTAGAACTGAAAATGCGACAAAAAATGATCAACCTTTTACTTGATGTGACAAATCTAGATTGATTCATCTGCTTTGGAAACATCTCAGAACTAGATAGTTGTTTTTGAAACATTAACATATGTTTCCAATTGTGACCTTGACCTTGAACAAAGCTGGTTGTAACATGCGCTTCTGGCTCTGTACATCATCTTAATATGATTTTTCTGGTGAGTTATTTCAAAATCCTTTAAGGGGTTCAATATTTATTGAGAGGAGACGAAATAGAGTCATATGACCTTTGACTTCTAATTTCAACATTGACATTGAACTCTTTATGGCAGTTTGTCTGTAATACCTATACAGGATGTTTGAATAAATAATTAAGGCAGAAACATACCATCTCACCATCTCAATATGGTCTACATTTTTGATGAGTTATTTCAAAATCCTTCAAGTGGTCAACAGTTATTGAGTGGGCACGAAATTTGATCACATGACATTTGACTTTTAAATGTGATCTTGAGCTTGAATCAAGCTGGTTGTCTCACTATGGTTAACATTTGTGGTCAGTTATTTCAAAATCCTGCAGACTGTTCAAAAGTTATGGAGCGGATCTGATTTGTGAAGAACAGACAATCAGACAATGTGAGCAAAAACAACATGTCTCTCCCCATTACATTTAAATATAATACAAGAACCTAGGATTTTGTCTGCTGCAGATATTTGTTGTATGTGGAAAAGGGATATTTTGATACAGAGTTGCTGAGGACATATCAACCATTTCCCACTTGCAGAACTATTTCTAAGGTTTACAGCTGATAACTTTTGAAAACATTGTGACAAGTCATCTACATAATGCGAGTTCAGATAACACAAAAAATAAAATGTTATAAGTCAAACAAAAATTGTTAGCCTTTTCGGAGGATGCAGGGTAAACCAGGATGACTTCATGAAGGCAAATCCTTGAATCAGAGCTATGCAGGTAAAAGTATCCTCTGCCCAAAGACCTAATAACACATATGTTATTAGGTCTTTGCTCTGCCTTATACTATTAGTGGAGTAAAAAGGATTATGTAAGATGGTTTCATAAATGCCAACATTATTCCTTTCTCACATATGACTTATCTGCAGCAGACCACTTTTAAAAGTTCTATCTATTAAAGTGAAAATATGGAAAAAATCTTTGAATTATTGAAGTGATATTATCATGAGCAATGTCTCCTTTAAATACAATGTTTTCAAAAGCCCTAGCTGTAGACATGTTAAATGTGTCTTCAATCTAGAAGTGGTTATGGAATTCGTTATTTACATCTACCACAATGTTTTCGATTATATTTAATAGTTATACCTTCTTTTTAGAGATTTTTCTAATTTTAACTGAGATGTTTTCAAAGTTGTCTGCTCCAGATTTGCTTTTCATGGGAAGGGCACAGCACTAGATAAGGGGCATTTTGCATAGTCTAAAATCCCTGTTTGACACTCAAACCATATATTGTGGGTACTCAAAAAAAATTGACGATTCTTTTGAGTACACTCATTATAGGTTTGTGTTTAATAATAAGAGAGATATTATTGGGAAAAGAGCTGTATACCCATTCTTATCTGGGCCTCTGGAAAGGGTTTAAACTATTGATACCTTTACTTCTTTCATGGCCCTTTAGAACATGACCACATGTTAACACAATGCCAGGATTTATCATTACACCGGTTCCCCAACTATGGCCAACTGTAACATATGTGATATGCCCCATCATCCGCTGTATAAATTGTTCTGAAATTGTGTAAACAAAAGCATTAAGAGGATCAATGTGCCAACTGCCAATATGTTGTGACAGACAGATGGATGTATGTACGCACAAATGACCAAGAAATGTGCCCTATGTGTCTTCCTACCAAAGATGGAGACACAATAGCTATGACCGAATAAGTCAATGTGAGATGAACAGATGAGATAGATGAATGAGATGTGGTCCCAATTAATGGGTCCTTTTTTACCCTACAAAGGCAAACAACACATTATTTTTCTGACTTTTATTTTCCAAACAATACTATTTGCAAATTTTATTATATTACTTCCATATGACAACATCAAAGTGATTGTTCTTTTTTTATTATCCATTCAGAAATAATTAGTTTTGTCTAAAGGTTAGAGGGCCGATAATAGTCTAGACTATGGCATACAGACTGGCAGACAGACACGGGAAATCCCAAACAACACAAATATTAGACTTGGTATTGTAATGGTCTAAACAACATTTGGCAAACTATGGAACTTGGGGTTCACCCTAGGATGAAGGACATTTCTATATTGGATTTCCAGTGACGGTTCATCACCAAAGGATCATGTAGAAGTGTACCAATCATGTATGTGAAAACAATTTCAAATATAGCATAAAACCCCAAAAAATATAACAAAAACTTAACATGCCTTTGCAGTGGAAGACTTTTGAAAAATCAACTTTGGCTAAAAAATGTTTTTAAAAACATATTAAAATTATACTAAAAATTAATTCAAATGTTAGCATTTTTGCCAAAGATATTTATAAAGCATTTATTGTAAATATCAGGGAAAGCGTTAAAATCAAATTAGCTTCAATGGAAATAATTTCATCCGAGTTTGTCTTGCCTTTGAAACTTGAACCCCCAGGCACAGTCTGCATACAATCTGTTGGGTTGGACAACATTAACTGATTTAAACTACCAATCAACTCGGACATAGAGCAAGCCATAGATAGCCCCACCCACTCGTTGTTCTTCCAACAAAGGGAGGCAATCATTACACCAGTCAATAACCTGGAAATAGAAAACAAATTATTGGACTTGATAAAGAGGAGAAAAATAGAACTTTGTTATCCTCTTACCACATACATGTATAACAAATCTGAAGCAGATGACTTTGAAAACATCTAGGCTAGAATGTGGAAAATCTCTTAAAATGAAAATATAATTATTGAATCCAGATGAAAACATTTTGGCTAAAGAAGTTAATGCTCATTATGTACAATATTGCCTTTTGCTACAATGTTTTCAAAAGTTACCTGCTGCAGATGCGTTTAAATGCATCTGCACATGGGAAAGGATTATACAAATAATTCATACCTTGAGGGTAGTTTGATTTTGAAAAGGAGTTTACAGTAAATGAGCAAGTTTCCCCTTTTCCAGCAATGCATTCAAATGTCATTGATCTCTATAAGGATAACAGTCAAAAAGCACTTTGCTAATAACCATTTTTCCTGATATGATAGAATCATTTCCTTCAACTCTTTGCATGCCAAGATGTTTTCGTCTGCTAAATTGTCTGTAATACTTTTGAAAAAATAATTCTGGTTCCCAATTTTTGTTGTAATAGGATCCGAGATAGACTGAGAGTGTCAAACAGTTTGGATCTCAGATCAGGCCCAATGTTTTGGATCCAAAGGTCATCAACAGTTGACGAAATCCGCCACTAGCAGGCTTAGAGTTAAAAAGAAGCCAAAATAGTGAGGAAAAAATTGGAAACACCTTGAAAAAAGGCAGTGTAAATTTGATATAGAGAGTTGACAATGCTTACAAATGTTGTCTGCTGCCATAGCATCCATTGTCATCTGTATCAGGGAAAGGTTAACCCTTTCCAGCATATAGATGCTTTCTAACGCCTCTACAGCATACTAATTATAATGAATAATTTCTCCTTTTGTCACAAGGTTTTCAACTTTTTTCAGTAATAATACAGGTCTTCATTTATAAAGGTTTTCTGTGTTTTTGCCTAGATGTTTACAAAGTCGTCTGCTGCAGATTTGCTGTATGTGGGAAAGGGTTAAACTCTATTTGAACTGAATCTGGTAATTTGAGGTCTTGTCACTTCTGAGTAGTCAAGACTCAGATGAACCTATGCATATGTACAATCTTACCAGTCTTCACTGTCTGCCAGAATGCATCTTCTGATAAAAACCTAAAAGTACAGACCTACAAGTAGATATATGCCAATTTAACTTTAACCCTTTCCCTCATGTAGACCCTTTCTGACAGCAGATGGCTTTTTGAAAACATGGTGACACAAAACGAGCAATTTCCTCCTTTGTCACCATGTATTCAACCCTATTCAATTATAAATTGTTTCTATTTTTTAAAGGGAGTTTCCAAATTTGTTCGGGTATGTTTTCAAAGTCTCTGCTGCAGATTTCTTGTATGTGGGAAAGGGATAAATGACAACACACTGGCGTAACACTAATACCCCAATTTGGCCTAAATCACCATTGGAAATTTTCAATTTTGTCTAGATGTTTTCAAAGTTGTGTGCTGAAGGGTTGCTGTATGTGCGAAAGGATTAATCATAACTTAATGTTCATAAGAATATACATTAGAATCCATAAGACCAGTTCCCCCATACAACAAATCAGCAGTGTATTACTTCAGATTTTTATATATGTGGGAAAGGGTTTATACATTACCTCGTTTGACCATCACAGTAAAACAATCCTCCCCCTTCACAGCCTGGGACACACCTGGCGTCCGTCATGATCAACACCTGTTGTGGACCTGCAGTGTTACTTATAATTCCCCTGCTTTGTGAGTTCAGAAACACTTCGGGACTAAGAAGACCAAACGGTGTGGAACAAATTTCGACGAGATCGCCTTGACTGTTTTCTGTACTGTTCCTTATTGAAAAATGATCATTGAATGAGTTCTTTTCAAATTCACTAACATTGCTCAATTTTATCAACACAAAGCAAGGTAAAAGATATGCATATAATTCTTCATTTGGTGGACTTTTCTTTTTTTCTTTGGATTCATTGGTATTAGCAAATGGATCATCGATAAACTGCCAAGAATCTTTTGGTGTCAATCTTTCTAAAGTCTGCCTCAAATTTCTGCACTCAAATACTCCTTTTATACTTCCTTTGTATTTTGAAAACTCAGCCTCTTCTTGAATTGAACTATTTAATAATGAAATCTGAATTTGTTTTTCTCCTTTGTCAGAAACTTGACCATTAGGAAGTACCACCTCAACTTTGACTTGTCCAGGTAAAAAGCTCTGATCTATAAAACCTTTCTTTCTTAGCTGATTTAATTTAGGTATGCTTATCTTGTCCACCATTGGATATAGGACAGAGGCGTGCGTTAACACTAAACACTTTCTAGCATCGATCATGATTCCGCTCGCTGAACCCTCGAGGTCGGCACTTCCACTGTGTAGCTTTACTGACACAGCACACAGACTCCGGTAAGGGTTTGTTGATTCATCTCTCATCGTTAATCGAATCTGAAATATGAATTAAAACAGATCTCTACAGAGCTCTAGACAAGGGGAGTTTTCTTCGTTCTAAAATCCTTATATTACCCTCTAACCCTATGTTGTGGGTACTCAAAAGATATTGTGGGTAAAAGAGCTGTATAACCCTCCGTATCTGGACCTCTGTCTCTATTCAAGGGACATAGTTCTAAAATCAAATCTTTAATGCTGTGGTCTTCAAAACAATCCTCTTGCTCTTAGTGAGATAAATTTTTTGAGTACTCATAAGATTTTTAGGAAGTTTAATTATCCCTTCCCCCATAATACAACATTTTTGCAGCAGACAACTTTGATAACATCTGGACAAAAATGTATAAATCTCTGTAAATGAAAAGAGTATTGCTTATTCAAGTTGAAAACATTGTGACAAAAAGGAGAAATTGCTCATTTTGTCACAAACAGAGCAAATTCTTCTTTTGTCACAATCAGAGCTACAGATAAGGAGCAGTATACAGATCTTTTCCTCACAATATGATTATATCTCTGTTATTGTCCAACCAAACATTATGATGTGGGTACTCAGAGGTTAGAGGGTGCAATAAGGGTTTTAGAAGATGCAAAACTCCCCTTATTTAGAGGTCTGACAATGTTTTAAAAAGTCTTCTCCTGCAGAGGCGTCAGAAAGCGTCTATATGTGGGAAAGGGTTAAAATAAGCTGTTCATAAGAAGAGAGATATTGTAAGAAATTTAGTATATAAATATGATCTGGGCTGCTTGAGGACAGCGCTCTAGAACATACCAAGAATTGTCTGTTATGAAAATGAGTACATTAATTTTGAGGTATAATATTTTGTAAAAAATAAAAGTATAATTATTATACAGACTTTAACCCTTTCCCTCATACGACAATTCTGCAGCAGACGACTTAGAACATAATTTGTCAAAACATCCGTAATTGAATGGATAACCTATAGATGACAAAAAGTGGAAAACATTGTGGCAAAAGGAGAAATTGCTCGTTTTGTGCAATTTCTTCTTTTGTCACTATGTTTTCAAAAAGCCGTCTGCTGCAGAGGCGTCAGAAAGCGTCTATATGAGGGAAAGGGTTATACCATCTTGAGCAATAAATAAATTGAGTATATAGAGGACCAGATAAGGAGGAGTAAACTGGTCTTTTCCCACCAATATCTCTCTTATGGCTCAGCTAAACCCCATGTTGTAGGTACTCAAAATAATCGTCTCAATGACATGATTCGTTTGAGTACCCACAACATAGGGTTTAAGGGTCATATAAGGATTTTAGATCAAGAAATACGCATCTTATCTAGAGCTCCGTTATCAATAGCATTTTCTAATTTTATCATAATTGTTTTCAAATGTCAGTTGCTACACAGTAACGTCAGTTTCAGGGAAAGGGTTAAAAACATGGTTGTGTCGTCTGAACAAATAAACGTTAACCTTACTACTAGCAGAGGACTAGCTAGATAATGGGGAGTAAACTGGTCTTTTCCCCACAATATTTCTCTTAACCCTTTCCGTCATACGACAATTCTGCAGCAGACGACTTTGAACGTATTTTGTCAAAAAATGGAAAATCTCTATAACTGAATGGATAACCTATGACAAAAAGTGGAAACATTGTGGCAAAAGGAGAAATTGCACGTTTTGTGCAATTTCTTCTTTTGTCACTATGTTTTCAAAAAGCCGTCTGCTGCAGATGCGTTAGAATGCGTCTGCAGGTGGGAAAGGGTTAATACTCAACCAAACCCTATGTTGTGGGTACTCAAAATAATCCTCCCAGCGAGACGATTGTTTGAGTACCCACAACGTAAGGTTTCAGTGTCAAATACGGAATTTAGAACATGAAAAATGCCCCTTATGCTCTCTGTACTATTTCATAAGAATCCGCCCTTATTGCATTCTATTTTTACAGTCAATGTTTTCAACTGCATTCAATAATTACTTTCACTTTTTGAGATTTTCTATATTTGTACTGCATAATGTTTGAACTTCTAAAAGTCGTCTGCTTCAGACATTTTCTATGTTTTTAAAGTCATCTTTTGAACCCTTCCCCACCAGTAGACGCAACCTGGCCTTCTCTACCTGTAGACACAACCTGACCTTCCCCGTCTGTAGACACAACCTGACCTTCCCCGCCTGTAGACACAACCTGACCTTCCCCGCCTGTAGACACAACCTGACTTTCCCTACCTGTAGACACAACCTGACCTTCCCCGCCTGTAGACACAACCTGGCCTACTCTACCTGTAGACACAACCTGACCTTCCCTACCTGTAGACACAACCTGACCTTCCCCACATGTAGACACAACCTGACCTTCCCCGCCTGTAGACGCAACCTGTCCTTCCCCGCCTGTAGACACAGCCTGACCTTCCCTGCCTGTAGACACAACCTGACCTTCCCTGTCTGTAGACACAGCCTGACCTTCCCTACCTGTAGACACAACCTGACCTTCCCCGCCTGTAGACACAACCTGGCCTTCCCTACCTGTAGACATAACCTGACCTTCCCCGCCTGTAGACATAACCTGGCCTTCCCTACCTGTAGACACAACCTGACGTTCCCTACCTGTAGACACAACCTGACCTTCCCCGCCTGTAGACATAACCTGGCCTTCCCTACCGACTTTTGAAAACATTGTGACAAAAAGCGAAATTGCTCATAAACGAGCAATTTCTCCTTTTGCCACTAGGTTTACAACCTTTTTCAGTAATTAGACAACAACTATAGAAATTTTCCATATTTTTGCCTAGAAGTTATTTAGGTCGTCTGCTACAGATTTGCTGTATGTGGGAAAGGGTTAAGTTTGTTTTATGTGGGAAAAGGTTAAAAACGCCCCTTATCTAGAGTTCCGACCATGCATAATTGCATGCACTCATACAACATGTAATCACAATCTTGAATTTTATTTCTGATTGTGCTTCTCTCAGAATTGTGTAAGTAACGATCGGGTGCAAGTCCAAATGCAATGAAAAGTAAACAATAATTATCCGATTTCTGTTCCCATCCAAATATTATAATACTCACATTGAAGTGTCGATGCATTTTCATTTAAAAATGAATGTCACACAACAACAGTTTGTTATTCTTAATTATGTAATCTATATTTGTTCGAATGCAATACAGTGAGTATTACCGAAATCATCATCATCTGTTTGATGCTGTCATTAATATTACCTGAATATGCTTTCCGTTCGGATGCTCGCCCACTCAACGAAAGTTTCCAGAAATGGAATAATGTTCCTGAGAACGATTTTATTTAAGCGATCACACGTCAATCATTTGAAGGTCCCTAAAAGTGTAAAAGTGTACGATATGATCAGTTAGTAACCTACACAGTGCGTTTTATTGAAAGCACAGCTGCGACCGGGTTGTTGACCAACTAGTGTTGTCCTTTGTGGTTGTACACAACTGTAGCAATCTGTACTGCCACTTGAACAGGTGCAACGTTAACATACACTCTGGCGTCTAGCAGGCTCTTATCGAAATAACTCTCTCATACCCGCAAGTGAAACGAACAACTTTAATGAAAATGCCGTGAAACAAATCCTACCTGCGGTGGTAAATCTTCGAACGCCCCACAAGGCTCCGTGAGACCAGGGTCTTTCAAATAGTACTATTTGAAAGACCCTGGTGAGACCAAACCCTTGCAACGTTTTCAGAAAATGGCCCGTGCAATACACGTGCAAAATTTCCAAAATATGTTTATATATCAGGCGACGTAATATAGATACCATTGTCATTGGCTGGTGTAAACGACGAAACATTCATTGTTGAATAACAAGCTGTGGTAAAAGAATACGGTCTTCGGGACGCCGGGGCTGATCTTACCCTAAACGACTACGATTAACAGGCCGACCTCATATGAGCCGTTCCACGAAAGAAACTAACATTGTGGACTCTGCGTTAAGTATCGACTCGGATCAGCCTAAGCATGCCGCACAGGCTTAATCGGACAGACACTTTTCTCCTCCTGTGGATTTTATGCTTCAGAAATCATTACTCAATACCTGTATCTCACTGAGATGGAATATGTCGGACCGGACTAGCCTGCGCGGACTGCGCATGCCGCTAGAAAATTAAACCCAGCGCATATTCACAATTTGCCTAATGTTGGCGGCCACTCGGCAGCGATTGCAGAGTGTATGCACACCGGTTTTAATGATTGTAATGGTGGTTGGCAGCCAACACAGGTTTGGAGATATCGATCGTGCGTTCATCATAAAAAAGAAGCCAATATTAAAGATATGGATCAGTCAAACAGCCTCCTGCGTGCCATTGCGGTTCTGAATAAACATACTGACCCTTGTCTCCAACTCAGGGATTTACTGCGAAATCCACCGTTGACCAGCCTTAGAGAGGTGCACGCCCAGTTGTGATTGGGGCATAAGTACATGGTCGTACAATGTCCGGATTGGATAGGATTGAAATAAAATTCGTGTTTGCGCGAGGAATGTTTATCTTTAGACACCGGATTATCCCATCCCCCTAAAATAGAAACATTTTTATATGACACCAGGGACGTAGATAAGATATTATCTACGTTCCTGATGACACACACTCACATATATATAAGTATGGAACATACATTAAGGCGAACATCCGTGCTAAAAAAACATATATTAAGGCGAAAATATCTGGACCGCATCCAGTTTAATAATGTTTAAGATGTCACAGAAGTCATTTTAGTTATTAAAACAACATTTAACTATAAGGAATCAAAGAACATACAATAGACTTTAAGAAAAACTTGACTTTGATCGTTCTTGTTATATAAGTATAAGATATAGGGGGCCATTGAAAAAAGGGGGCCTATATCTCGATGCAAAAAAAACCCCATCACTTAGTGCAATTTTGTTTTAATCTTTAATTTCTTCCAAATTTGTCGATAGTTTTCTCTTATGAACAGCAACATGACGGAATACACCTATAACAACCTATATTTTTTCTTGTCAATACTTTATATATTTACTTTGAAACCTATATGCTTTTGGAGATATACGCAGATTGATTTACAACATATAGCAGTGGTTATTTTGAATCAAATTGTTAACTGGAATTACTGTTTTTTATTTTCAGACACAAAACGAAGCCAGAACGACTATTTCAACCTTTGTAGCATTCTACACTGCTTAAAAGCAAGGTCAACATTAAAGGAGATATGACTTTTCATAGTGTGCAAATCCATGCATTAGGGGGTTCAACTCGTCCATGGCTGGTCTTAATCAACACGAATACTAGTAATGCATCCAATGCGAAGACCATAATACAGTAATTTTACTAAATGCACAAATGTTTTGAAGAAAATGTTACAATCCATTACTCGATGCAGACGACAACATTTAAACGCTTTTGAAGCAGATGACTTTTGAAAATATTGCGACAAAATAGGATATTACTAATAATGATAATGTTTTAAACATTACATGAATAAAACAATACTTGAATCGTTATTATTACAAATGTTTGAGAACATGTAATAGGAGCAGACATATCAATTTTATCTGAGGGAAGCAGAAAAACGCCGTTGTCGCTCAATCATCAAGGCTCTATCCGTGAATTATGGACAATCTCTGTAGTAGTAACATATAATTGTTGAGTAACATTTAAAAATCTTCAAAACCGTGTACGTTAAATAAAATTACGTATTGAAGCAATAGGCCTCTGAATTCACTTACATCACTTACTGCCCTCTCACCAACCTACCCGCACATCAGTCACCCAGAGTCATCTCCCAGATCACACAGCACAGCACTCAACATCACACTGCACACCACTCACATTACACCCACAACTTACCTACTACTCCGCACCACACAGCTCACCTTCCACAGCACACCACTTAACATCACACAGTACACCACTCACATTACCCCCAACACTTCACCTTCCACTCACACAGCACACCACTTAACATCACACAGTACACCACTCACATTACCCCCAACACTTCACCTTCCACTCACACAGCACACCACTTAACATCACACAGTACACCACTCACATTACCCACAACACTTCACCTTCCACTCACACAGGACACCACTTAACATCACACAGTACACCACTCACATTACCCCCAACACTTCACCTTCCACTCACACAGGACACCACTTAACATCACACATTACACCACTCACATTACCCCCAACACTTCACCTTCCACTCACACAGGACACCACTTAACATCACACAGTACACCACTCACATTACCCCCAACACTTCACCTTCCACTCACACAGGACACCACTTAACATCACACTGCACACCACTCACATTACCCCCAACACTTCACCTTCCACTCACACAGCACAGCACTTAACATCACACTGCACACCACTCACATTACCCCCAACACTTCACCTTCCACTCACACAGGACACCACTTAACATCACACAGTACACCACTCACATTACCCCCAACACTTCACCTTCCACTCACACAGGACACCAATTAACATCACACTGCACACCACTCACATTACACCCACAACTCACCTACTACTCCGCACCACACAGTACAACACTCACATTACCCCCAACACTTCACCTTCCACTCACACAGCACACCACTTAACATCACACTGCACACCACTCAAATTACCCCCAACACTTCACCTTCCACTCACAGGACACCACTTAACATCACACTGCACACCACTCACATTACCCCCAACACTTCACCCTTCCACTCACACAGGACACCACTTAACATCACACTGCACACCACTCACATTACCCCCAACACTTCACCTTCCACTCACACAGGACACCACTTAACATCACACGGTACAACACTCACATTACCCCCAACACTTCACCTTCCACTAACACAGGACACCACTTAACATCACACTGCACACCACTCACATTACCCCCAACACTTCACCTTCCACTCACACAGGACAACACTTAACATCATCACACAGCACAACACTCACCCAGAAAACCATTACACCCACAACTGACCTTCCATTCACACAGCACATCACTTAATATCACACAGCACATCACTCACATTACTCCCACAACTCACTCACAGTTATAACCAATTTGTTAGCTCACCAGAGCACAAAGTGCTCAAGGTGAGTTTTTGTGATCGCCTTTTGTCCGTCGTTCGTCGTCAGTCGTCCGTCGTCAGTCGTCCGTCATCCGTCGTCAACATTTGCTTGTTAACACTCTAGAGGCAACATTTTGCATCCAATCTTCATGAAAGTTTATCAAAACATATATCTCCATAAAATCTAGGCCAAGTTCGAAACTGGGTCATGTCGGGTCAAAAACTAGGTCACTATACCAAATTTAATGAAATTCTTGTTAACACTCTGGAAGCCGCATTTTTGACTTGAGCATGTTGAAACTTTGTCAGAATGTTTGTCTTAGTGATATCAAGGCCAAGTTTGAATATAGGTCATGTCGGGTCAAAAACTAGGTCAAAGGCCAAATTGAAGGAAAATCTTGTTAACACTCTGGAAGCCATATTTTAAACTTGAACATGTTGAAACTTTGTCAGAAAGTTTATCTTGATGATATCTAGGCCAAGTTTGAAACTGGGTCATGTCCTGTCAAAAACTAGGTCACTTGGTCAAATTTAAGCCACATTTTTGGCTTGAGCATGTTGAAACTATGTCTGAAAATTTGTCTTAGTGATATCTAGGTGAAGTTTGAATATGGGTCATGTCAAGTCAAAAACTAGGTCACTAGGCAAATTGAAGGAAAATCTTGTCAACACTCTGGAAGCCTCATTTTAAACTTGAGTATCTTGAAACTTTATCAAAAAGTTTGTTCTGATGATATCTAGGCCAAGTTTGAATATGGGTCATGTCCTGTCAAAAACTAGGTCACTAGACCAAATTTAGGGAAATCTTGTTAACACTCTGGAAGCCACATGTTTGGCTTGAGCATGTTGAAACTTTGTCGGAATGTTTGTCTTAGTGACATCTAGACCAAGTTTGAATATAGGTCATGTTGGATCAACAACTTGGTCACTAGGCCAAATTGAAGGAAAAGCTTGTTAACACTAGAGGGAAGCCGCATTTTTAACTTGAGCATGATGAAACTATGTCGGAATGTTTGTCTTAGTGATATCTAGGCCAATGTAGAATATTGGTCATGTCCAGTCAAAAACTAGGTCAGTAGGCCAAATGTAAGGAAAATCTTGTGAACACTCTGGAATCCACAATTTTAGTTTGAGCATGTTGAAACTTTGTCAGAAAGTTTGTCCTGCTGATATCTAGGCCAAGTTCGAATATGGGTCAGTCAGGTCAACAACTACGTCACTAGGCTAAATTGTAGAACAATCTAGTTAACACTATATAGATTGCATTTTTGACTTGAGCAGATTGAAATTTTGTCAGAATGTTTGTCTTGATGATATTGCCATTGGGGCTGAAAGAGTAAAGTCTTCAATAGCCCTTTCTCAGGTGAGCGATTCCAGGGCCTCATAGCTCTCTTGTTTTTTTATATGTTGATTTATGACTCTTTCAACATTTGTTCATATATATGGTTTCAAACCTAAGACTCCCGGAGTTACCGACCGTGCTATATTGGATCGGCATGCATAATAAGGAAATTAATAAACATAGACTATATCAAAGAAAAAGTGATATGTAACATAATGTCCCCTACGTGCCACGAACCGCACAGCATATATACCTGCTATACCTGAGCATTTACGTCACAATATAAACATGGAGATCCTGTCTGTATAAAAAGGAAGGAGACGTAAGATGCTGAAAAGAAAAAGAGATATTCTAATATATAAGGGATAGCTAGAGAATCCCAATATATTACGAATACATTAAATTCAGGAAAAAGTTACAGCAAGATTGCATGTCTAGCATAGGAATCGAACCCGTGACATGTGCACTCTGAGTTTTGAACTCCTTTGCTCATACCGACCCAGCTATTGGGTCGGTGATGTTTTAATCACCTACTTTAACGTATTTAGCCGGTTGGTCGAATAACCACAAAGGTAACGGCTAATCAGCCGAATTATAGCGAAGAAAGGCGAAGATTAAAATATATTTACTTGTATCTATTCAGTTTTAAACACAATGTAAAAAAAATCAGAACGCAAAGAATTATTAAATTATGATACGGTAATTATGTGTCGCAGATATCATAAACACATATTATTAACCTGTGAGCAAAAATATATCTCATAAAGGATAATGTTGTATGAACCCAGGTAGCTCAGTCGGTAGAGCCGCTGGTTTGCCAATCCAGTGTTTGTGGGTTCGAATCCCAGCCCGGTCAACATTCTTCCAATATTTGACAAAATGTCATCAAGACGGAGTTGTAGAAGTTGTGTGAGTGCTGCGCGGAGTGGAGTGGTGTGCTGTGCTGTGTAGGTTGGAGGGTGAATTGTGGGTGTATTTGAAAGATGTGCAGTGTTAATATGTGTTCTGTCTGATGTTGAGTCCTGTGCTGAGTGAGTTGTGGAAGTTATCTGAGTGTTGTGCTATGTGATGTTAAGTGGTGTCCTGTGTGAGTGGAAGGTGAATTGTTGGTGGTAATGTGAGTGTTGTACTGTGTGATGTTAAGTGGTGTGCTGTGTGGTTGGGTGGGTGAAGTATGGGAGTTATGTGATTGTTGTGCTGTGTGAGGTTAAGTAGTGTGAGTGGAGTGTGAGTGGAGTGTGAGTGGAGGGTGAGCTCTGGAGTAGTGGGTGCAATGTGATGTTGAGTGCTGTGCTGGGAGATGGGTCAGGGTGACTGATGTGCGGGTAGGTTGGTGAGTGGAAAGTGAGGGATGTTAGTCTCAGTGAATTCAAAGGCCTTTTGCTTCAATACGTAATTTTATTTTACGCACACGATTTTGAAAGTATTAAGTTACTCAACAATTATATGTTACTAATAAAGAGATTGTCCATAATGTTACGGCTAGTGCCTTGATGGTTGAGCGACAACGGTGTTTTACCGCTTCCCTCAGATAACAGTGATATGTCGTCTGCTCCTATTACATGTTCTCAAACAATTGTAATAATAACGATTCAAGTATTGTTTTATTCATGTAATGTTTAAACATTATCATTATTAGTAATATCCCATTTTGTCGCAATATTTTCAAAAGTCATCTGCTGTAAAGGCGTTTAAATGTCGTCTGCATCGAGTAATGGATTGTAACACTTACTTCAAAACATTTGTGCATTTAGTAAAATTACTGTAGTGTGGTCTTCGCATTGGTTGCATTACTAGTATTCGTGTTGAATAAGACCAGCCATGGACGAGTTGAACCCCCAATGCATGGATTTGAACACTATGAAAAGTCATATCTCCTTTAATGTTGACCTTGCTTTTAAGTAGAGTATGCAACACAGGTTGAAATTGTCGTTCTGGCTTCGATTTGTGTCTGAAATGATAAGACATGTAATGAAAAACAGTAATTCCAGTTAACAATTTGATTCAAAATAACCGCTGCTATATGTTGTAAATCAATCTGCGTATATCACCAAAAACATATAGGTTTCAAAGTAAATATAAAGTCTTGCCAAGCAAAAATATAGGTTGTTATAGGTGTATTCTGTCATGTTGCTGTTCATAAGAGAAAACTATCGACATATTTGGGAGAAATTAAAGACTAAAACAAAAGTGCACTTAAGTGATGTTTTTTTTGCATCGAGATATAGGCCCCCTTTTTCAATGGCCCTCTATATCTTATACTTATATAACAAGATCGATCAAATTCCTGCTTTCTCAAAGTCTATTGTATGTTCTTTGATTCGCTATAGTTAAATGTTGTTTTCAACTGAAATGACTTCTTTGACATCTTAAACTTTAAGGCGAACTGAATACGGTCACCTAAAGATATTTTCGCCTTAATGTATGTTTTTTTTAGCACGGATGTTCGCATTAATAGCAAATTGATACCCAAGCTTTTGACGATTCCTTTGTAATTTTTTGATAGATTACCAACATGAATGTTTTCATCCCACGCATACAACTTTACACGTTCCACATTAGACTACCTTTGTAATCATTGTGGCAAAAGCATATATTTTTATTTTTTTTAAATACATGTAATAATAAATTATTTCTACTTTTGTCACACATTTTAAACTTTATTTCATGCTTCTTCGTTCCATTGTAGCTATTTTTTTTAAATGTTTGGCTGACACGTGTTCAAAGAATGTCGAAAAAAGGATAATGAGTGGAGATCGATTACAGCGATGTGTCATTAACAGATAGAATACATAATTCAAAACGAGCCCTGTCTAGTGAAATGTAGTGAGCCGTCCCGCGAGAAAACCAACATTGTGGACTCTGCGTAAAGTATCGATCCGGATCAGCCTAAGTATGCCGCGCAGGCTTACCCGGATAGACACTTTTCGCCTACTGGCGATTTTCTGTTTCAGGAATCATTATTCTATACCTCTATCCCCCTGTGACGGAATGTGTCGGCCCGGACCAGTCTGCGTGGATTACGCAGGCTGATATAAGTCGATACATTACGCAGATGCCGCCATCATGTTGGTATTCTCGCGGACGGCTCTAGTACTGATGTATTTGCGAACCGGCGGTGAAGCCTACAGATGATCCTGAGAATATTCACAGTCTAACCAGAGCTTTCACTGACCGACGCTGACTTATAAAGACCCAGATACTTCTTCTGGCAAAAAAATACAATCGTAGCCCTACCCCCCCCCCCCCCCCCCCCCCCCCCCCCCCCCCCACACACACACACACACACTTATCTCTACTCCAGAATAACTTAATCCTTTCCTACATACAACACAAATCTGCAGCAGACGACTTTGAAAACATATTGGCAAACGCATGGGAAATGTTTATAAATTATGGTGCAATTAATGAAAGAAAGTTAAAAACATTTTGGGAAAAGGAGAAATTGCTCGTTTTGAGCAATTTATCCTTTTGTCACAGTGTTTTCAATCCTAGTCTGCAGCAGATGCGTCAAAATGCGTCTATAGGCGGGAAAGGGTTACTATAAGGGCGAAACCGGAGAAAAAATAGGACCCTGAATCGCACGATGCGACTAGAATATAAACATCAAAATATAATTACTACATTAACTGGTGCATGACATTATTGACCCTTGATTCCAAATGTCGTTTTCTGAATAAGTTGTCACAGTTTAAAAACGGAGATATTTAAGAAAAACATTTAACTCTTTCAGCGCCACGGTCACTATTGAGAATTTTGCAAACAATAAAAGGTTTTAGGTGAGACAGCTCATACCGAGATATCACCTGCAATCAGCATTGTTTTCATTTTAGTTATAAAAATAGCCCAACACTCTTGATACATGAGCAATGGATTTTGAACATGGAATAGTTAATTGTATTATTACACATTATATAGGGCATCGTTTGCATGACATCAGTAATTCGCATTTTAGAATTTTATTGTATAATCATGTCTTATAATTTCCAGTTTGTTTATAAGAAATATTTTGCAATTAAGACCAACATTTCATTGTATAATCTAACATTTGTGATATGGCGTGTAAGTATGCAATATTTTGTAATGTATGAGCTGAGCGTTTAGCGTGGGTCGTTTGAGACAGAGTGTCCCCACTAGCCGCGGTCGTGGTGAATTTCCTAGCCTAGGAATGACTTACAACTCCGACGAATCATGTGTAAGTGAATTGTCGCCGTAATATGACTGACATACACAAATGAAGTTTTCATCGGCATCAGATTTATAGATAACTGCATTACGATGTTCTCAGCTATATTATAAATAAACACGTTTGCACCATTATCCCGCTGCTTTCTGCAACTGGGATCATCGCCCCAGGGGTTTAAACATGTCGTTGCATATCTGAGCCCATGCATGCGATATGGTACACTTTGGTTTTTCTAAACCCAGATAAGTCTGTACATCTACTCCGTTTGATCAGCAGGGGCGTAGCTCCCTTTAGACACTGAAGGCACGTGCCTACACATTTTTTCTAAAAATGCCCCAAAATGCAGCTGCGGCGATATACACATCTACGTAATGTATCGGCCAGATCAGCCTGCGCTGTCCGCGCAGACTGATCCGGCCGACACATTCCGTCTAAGGGGGGATAGATAGAGTAGTGATTCCTGAAACAGAACATCCACAGGAGGCGAAAAGTGTATATCCGGGTACGCCTGTGTGGCATGCTTAGGCTGATCCGGGTCGATACTTTACGCAGAGTCCACAATGTTGATTTTCTCCCGAGACGGCCTACACATTGATTATTGCCAAGCTACGCCTCTGATCAGAATATACAGATACTCTTGTAAAAAGCTCACGCAAGATATATGTGAACATTGCAGATCATGAGCAGACTGCGCGGTTGCATCTATGATGATACGGATGTACGCTATTCACAAAAGTCAACCTGTACCTTTTCCGCACCCATGAGCCGTCCCACGAGAAAACTTATGGTCTCTGCGTAATGTATCGATCTAGATCAGCCTGGTCAGTCCGCGCAAGCTAATCCGGGCCAACAAATTCCGTATCAGGGTGATAGATGTATAGATTAATGATTCCTGAAAAAGAAAATCCACAGGAGGTGAACAGTGTCTGTCCGGGTTAGCCTGCGCGTCATGCTTAGGCTGATCCGGATCGATATCTTACGCAGAGTCTACAATGTTGGTTTTCTCGAGGGACGGCTCGTATATTGAACGGTATACTTGCTAAGATTCGATAAACCAGACGCAATCAATGTCGACCATAACTAGATTGCATGATTGTGCAGCCTAATCTTGGTCTATGTTGTTCACACATGTTATTTTAAGACGTGATTAACTAAGTTGACATAAAGCAGGAAAAGAGTTAAGTCTCTCCCACATGCGTACGCTTTCTGACGCCAATGCAGCAGACGACTTTATACAATACTTGTTCTTTCATTTATAGGGAGTTTTAAACATTTTTGACTAAATATTTTCAAGCCATCTACTAAGGGTAAGGGCTAAACATTATACTAGCAGTTTAAAGACGATACAAAAGGGTAACATCACAA
>JASEVX010000001.1:236563576-236568576 GCA_031761405.1 Serripes groenlandicus
CCAAAACCTGTTTTGCGAAACCTATATAGGTTTCGTCGATAATCCGTGCATTAGTCGGTAAACCAAACCTGTTTGACGGGAGTACATGCATAATACAGGTAGGTTTCGTTCCGCTCCATAGACAAAACGTGTTTACGTTGTGTTTACTATGGAACACAGGGGTGTTTTATGAATGGAAAACAGGTAGAACATGTTTGGTTAACCGACTAAGGAACGGTATATCGACAAAACCTATACAGCCCTGTGTTCCATAGTCACAACACTCAGAACCTGTTTTGCGAAACCTATATAGGTTTGGTCGATATACCGTTCCTTAGTCGGTTTGTTTGTTTGTTTGTTTGGAGTTTAACGCCGCTTTCAACAGCTTTGGTCATATCACGGCGGTCAGTGCACCTACCCATGTTTTCCTGGCTTTCCCACACCAGTACTTACACAACATTCTTTCGAAGCCACTGACTACTTTCTCACATAGATCAGAGGTGAGAGGCAATGGAAATCCTTAGTCGGTTAACCAAACATGTTCTACCTGTTTTCCATTCATAAAACAGGTAGGTTTCGTTCCGTTTGATAGGCATAGCTTAAACTGTTTGTGTTGTGTTTACTATGGAACACAAGGCAGATTTCGCAAAACAGGTTTTGAGTTTTGTGACTATGGAACACAGGGCTGTGTGGCAACACCACGTGACATGTGATGTCATACAGGCTACAAACCCAAGACAAATTTGTCAACATTTTCATCGCCTGAGACTTAAAAACAGCCGTAAGTATTTCTTCTCCGATATTTATGGCATAAACGCCATGCTAAGCGGAAAAATATAAGCTTTCCGTGAAGTACAAGTTCGCCATCCCCAGTCGAGCAGTTTTGTCCATCACTCCATCGTTTTTAAAAAGAAATCAGCCATATCACGCCGGTCAATTCACATATATGCCCCAAAATGACATCTGCGTAATGTATCGACCAGATCAGCCTGCGCTGTCCGCGCAGACTGATCTGGCCGACACACTCCGTCTTAAGAGGATATATGTATATCTAGTAGTTATTTCTGAAACAGAAAATCCACAGGAGGCCAAACGTGTCTATTCGGGTAAGCCTGTGTGGCATGCTGAGGCTGATCCGGGTCGATACTTTACGCAGAGTCCACAATGTTGATTTTATTACGAGACGGCCTACACATTGATTATTGCAAAGCTACGCCCCTGCTATCTTCTTTTCCTAATAAATTGTTAGCCAATTGTTGGAAAACGAGTGCGTTGTAATGAGGTTTGTCAAACACAGAAAGACTGTTGGCCGAGAGCTGGGGATCGAACTCACACTCCCTAGATAGATCTATACCACTTGAAAGCATTTGTGATTAATCGGCTTATACTGTAGAGCAAGCTCAGCCTGCGCTTACTGCTGGTCTGGGTCTGAACCACACAAACACAGTCCAATGTAGATAAAACATTTATGTCTGCAGAAGCCGTATTTTGTATACTATTTCCCACATTAAAAAAAAAACACCTTGCAGCAGACGACTGAAATCTTCAATGTTAAACTATGGTCATTTCTTAATCCTTTCCCACGTACAACAAATCTGCAGCAGACATCTTTGAAGACCTCTAAGTTAAATACATGGAAATTCTATCTCTATAAAGGAATGTATTATTACTGAAAAAAGATGAAAACATGGAGAAAAAAGGAGCAACTGCAATTTTTTCCTTTTGTCACAATGTTTTCAAAAGATGTCTGCTGCAGAGGCGTTACATGCGTAAGTGCTTGGCGAGGATAAATGTTGTTGTTTTGCAGAAAACAGCCCAATCTTAATTGTTAAGAAGCAACGTTTTTGTTAATTTTCTTGACAAGCAATTCCAGTAATCTAATACGTTTGCTGAGACAGTTGTTCTCGAGATCGCGAAAGTGAAAGTGGTCGATAGCTGCTGATGGTATCTTCCGTGTTCTAAGGTATAATTAACACCATCTTTAACCATTTCCCACATAATGGACGATTTATGACGTCTCTGCAGCAGACGACTTTTGAAAACAATGTGAAAAAAGGAGAAATTGCTCCTAAAGATCAATTTCTCATTTTGCCACAATGTTATCGACTATTTTAACAGAAAATATTTTTACCTAGATGTTTTCAAAGTCGTCTGCTGCGGAAGTTTGTGTACGTGGAACAGGGTTAACTAGCTCTCTCTGAAGGCCGCGTTTAACTTAGAGTCTCTAAATCAATAACATTTATCATGTACCGAGGAAAGCTGAAGAGCTTGGATATCGTACAAGAAAATAGTTTAGTGAAAACACACTTTTAGTGCTGATTAGAGGAATTGGTAAATATATATTATTTTTGAGGACCACTGGCTGGAAATTTGTAAATGAATCATATTTATACGCTTGTGCAAAACGTAAAACGATCGTTCGGTAATTATACGCTGCAAGTAGAGTATATATGATAACCCTTCTCTACATGCAGATGACTCTACAACAGATACTTTTGAAAATATTGTGACAATAGGAGGAATTGCCCAACACGAGCTTTTTTTTTTTACCTTTTATCACACTGTTTTCAAATGTATTGAATAATTTAACATTTATTTATTACTAGAGATTTTCCGCACGAGTGCCTAGTTGTATTTAAAGTCGTCTGCTTTGGATTTGTAATATTTTAGGAAGGGATAAAAATAAACGTCAGACGAAACGGAAATATGACACGGATGGTTCAGTTACGTTTGATCCTTTCCCACATAAAGACGCTTTGTGACCTGACACCCCCTGCAGCAGACGACTTGTAAAAACACTGTGACAAATGGAGAAATTGGCCATAATGAACAATTTCTCCATTTGTCACAATTGTTTCAACTGTATTCAATAATTGTACTTTCCTTTTTTAAAAGAGATTTTTCACATTTATGTCGTCTGCTGCAGATTTGTTGTATATTGGAAAGGGTTTACGGTTACATAATGTGCTATATTTATAGTCGTCTGCTTTCATCAACATCATTCTGAGGAAAAATCACGTGGTACCTGGAAATAAAAGGGAACATTTGATACAAATGTGACAATATTATTTTAAATGTTTAATTGTACAATTTGAATATTAATTCCTTTTCTACAATATTTTCGAACGGCGTCATAATTCGTCTTTACCTGAGGTAGTGTAAATTTGGTTTCACAGTCCCGAGTGAATAATATGGTTTTCTGTTTAAGTAGTAAAATGATTTTACGATGTGCAAGGAGTATGAATAGGTTTAGAATGGTGTGTTTTAGAAGTGCTGTGATTTCTTATTCAAAGTTGATTTTATTTATTATAAGTACATTCTGTACCGGATATGAACCTGTTCGTTGGAAAAATTACAATTTGGAATTTACCTCTTAAAAGTGTACATCAGATCAGGTTAACATAATCTACACAAGACGTGAAACATTTTCCAACACGTTTGTATTAGTAATGGATGGACAGTGTATACCATGATCAGACTGTTCGGTTGCATAGACTGATCTGGATCTACATTATTCTCAAAAGCCAACGTGTATCCGTTTCCCAACGACGGGCTCAGTTGGACTCTACGTAAAGTATCGAACCGGATCAGCCTAATCATGCCGCGCAGGCTAACCCGGACAGACACTTTTCGCCTCCTGTGGATTTTCTGTTTCAAGAATCATTACTCTATACCTCTATCCCCCTGAGACGGAATGTGTTGGCCCGGATTAGCATGCGCGGATTGCGCAGACTGATCTTGGTCGATACATTTACGCAGAGTCCATAATGTTGGTTTTCTCTCGGAACGGCTCATGTGCTATTGTTATGACTATCAGGTGATAGGATAACATCAGGACAATCAGATTAATTGATTGATTGATTGTTTGGTGTTTTATGCCGCTTCCAACACTTGTTCAGTTATATCACGGCGTTTCCTGGGGAAGTTACCAGTGCTTAGTCCACTTATTCTGACATCAGCCAGTCAGTCGTAAGCAACACTAACTCATTACTTCTATTTTTAAAGTCTTTGGTATGACACGCCCGTTGATCGAACCCGCGACCTTCTGAATCCGAAGTGAACGCTCTTCCACTACACTACCGAAGCGGTCTTGACAATTAGACGTATGGGTACAGTTATGATATATATACAAGTTGAACACATTTTCGGAAAAATAGGAAAATGTTCGTTTGAACAAGTTCTTCTTTTACCACAATGTTTTGCTTTTTAAAGTCGGCAGAGGCATCATATATCGTCTGAGTCCATAGATAGGTCGAATCCCGGCTCGGCCAACTTTCTTTCCTACGTTTGACAAAAGTCATTGCGACATGCGTCATTCGTCTTCCACCAATGGGCTAAGTCTATGTGGAAAAGCAGCCAGTTGCTTGGGAAGATTGTTGTGTGGAGTACTGGTGTGTGAAAACCAGGAAACATATGAGTAGGTGAACTGGCCGCCGTGATATGACTGAGAAATTGTTAAAAACGGCGTTAAACCTCAATCAATCAATCAACCATAGATAGGATTAAGTTAAATCGTGAAACAGAGAAAGAAATCGTACACTCTACACTGAGCGTTAATTACATTTCACAACTGCAATACGATTGGTTACATAATTAGTTTAAAACTTGATTATTTTACATCGATTGCTCGCGCCGATTAAATATCTATTATCTAAACAGTTTGGTACCATCGACTACTGAGCTATTCATTACAGCAAACAATGACAAACGAGGAACATGTGGTTAGTTTTAAAGGCAGTTAAATGTAGCCAGAGCACAGCAATCTTTTAGTGTGTATTCATAATCAAATCATCAAAACGTGTGGGGTTTTCTGGAACGTACTTTTTAATCGTAAGTATACCATAGTTTAGTGAATTACTTCGTGTAAGTAAATCATTTTTAAATAATTAGTTTACCTTTTTCCTTTAGAGCAGTTTTCAAATGTCCGCATCTGATATTAATAGTTGATGAAACTAAAAGTAGTACATATGATTATATATATTTATATTTTGCTACACAGTGTTGTATTGTATTGTCAGGCA
>JASEVX010000001.1:236571076-236626931 GCA_031761405.1 Serripes groenlandicus
TATATGGTGTACACATTGTATTTCGTTATGTAGGAAGTTTATTATGATGACGCGGACAATATAAACGGGTATAATTCAAGCATGCACCGTCAAAAAAACGGCAAGCGCAACGTCTTGCGATCCATGAGCAATTTCTCCTTTTGCAACAATGTTTTCATCTTTATTCAATTATTGTTGTTTCAAATAAAATAAAATCTTACTTTAGGTGGTGGGTCGAGATTTCGAGTTAACTGATGTATTGAGTCAGAAAAAGGACAGACGGACGGACGACGTATAGAGCGTGATCCGATTAGTTCACCTTGTGCTTTGATCTTAATAACAACTAGTTGTCAAATAAACACACACTTTTACTTATATATATATATATACATGAGCTGTGCTCCAGGAAAAACTAATCTTGGCATAATTATGACAAGTAAAAAAGAAAGTAGAAACTAACTGTCTGTTATTATTCAGCAAACAGTGCAGAGTGAGATCAGACTACACAGATGTGTATGTTTATCTAGAACTACATTGGTGACAAATGCCCTGTGGTCGATATTCCTCCAACTTGGCTAATGAAATAAAAAAGATAGATCCGAAACTGGCGCGATCGTCTATAAAACATCGCGGGTCACCCATCCAGGTACTAACCGCAATGAACGTTGCTTAACTTACAGGAAGGAACATACACTCGACCAATGTCGCTATAATAGACGGCTTCAAATGTTGTTTGTAGAAAATACCCCGTTCACGTTACTTTTTACCGGTGCATCTTTAAAATATACCCGTGTGTGTTGTCCGCGTCATCATAATAAACTATCTACATAACGAAATACAGTTCGTACACCATATAACAAAAATATACACAACAGAATAAGAAGTCACGTAAGACAATAAATAATGCACAGAAGATAATAAAAACTGCACAAAACTGAATAAATAATGTGCATAACATGATAAAGACCTTCTCAATGTATTGTAACCGGCCACGGCAGGTTCGATTTAGGATACAACGAGACAACAGAGAAAGAATGCTAGTTAATACTTTTAATAAGTGTTTGCTTTTACTCATTGCCTAAACAGGACAAATATATACAGTAAAGACATGTTAACAACTAAAATGACAATCTATATATTAATAGAGGGAAAGTCAGAGAAAGAGAGAGAGAGAGAGTGCTCAGAGTGGTCAGCATGGTAGGTAAACGTTACCTTTGGAGCTTGCCACAACTGGGAAGAGAACAGAAAGAGACAGGCCTTATATAGTACAGAATACCTTGTGGATACACAAGAATCACAAGAATCACAATAATCACATGAACCATGCATACCACAAGTAAATAAGGCAAGCATACGTGTACTAACTAGAAGAGTCATAAGAAAAGGTAGAGGCAGATATATGAACGGTGGCTTCAAGAAACCGCTCCCGTTACATTCCCCCTTTCTTAAGATCCAATGTTTAAATAAACATTGGTCAAAAGAAACTGAGATGTAGAAGATTATAAAGAAATAATACGACTACAAGTAATGAATCACAAATCCGGTAGAGGGTAATATATATGAATATTGAAAAACACATAAGAAACACTGAATAGTATCACTATGGAACGTTAATTTCTTTTACTTCTTAAAAGTTCTGTGGCTGCTATTTGGTAATGTTTCATGGGATTCCGAAACCCGACAGGTCATAGGAGAATAAATCCAGCGAGGCCTTGCATCTCTGGTGAAAGACTAATAAATACAGTTGTTTTTAGATGAAATAGGTCAGATAAAACATTTGAAGATTTCTCAGTCCGGACATTACAATTCCTGAGATGAATCCCATCATAGGAACACATTCCTAAGCTGCCAAAGAAGGTCAGGCCATACATGAGATAAAGGAGTGATCATTTCCTTTTAATACTCGTGTTCTGCCTTCGATGCGGTAATGACCTTATCTTATCTTGTATTTATTATAACCCATTCAACCAAAACAACTACTTTCTAGGTTGATTAAATTATGAAGTCTATATGAACTAACATCAGCATGATCATTCAAAATGAAGAACTGCTGCTGTACTGTGTTGTATCCTGGTCACGGCACCAAAATGTAACCGGCCACGGCAGGTTCGATTTAGGATACAACGAGACAACAGAGAAAGAATGCTAGTTAATACTTTTAATAAGTGTTTGCTTTTACTCATTGCCTAAACAGGACAAATATATACAGTAAAGACATGTTAACAACTAAAATGACAATCTATATATTAATAGAGGGAAAGTCAGAGAAAGAGAGAGAGAGAGTGCTCAGAGTGGTCAGCATGGTAGGTAAACGTTACCTTTGGAGCTTGCCACAACTGGGAAGAGAACAGAAAGAGACAGGCCTTATATAGTACAGAATACCTTGTGGATACACAAGAATCACAAGAATCACAATAATCACATGAACCATGCATACCACAAGTAAATAAGGCAAGCATACGTGTACTAACTAGAAGAGTCATAAGAAAAGGTAGAGGCAGATATATGAACGGTGGCTTCAAGAAACCGCTCCCGTTACAGTATCAACGAATGTACAAAACACAAGAAAGATTGCATATAGCATAACACAGAGAGTGCATAAGATAATGAAAACTGCATAAAACACAATACAGGATGCAAATGAAGAAATAAATAGTGTGCATAACATAATGAAAAGTGTACACAGCAAAACAAAGAGTGTGCATATCATAATAAAAAGGTCACACAACACAAATCAGAAACTACACAATGGAATAAATTGTATGTGCCTTCATAAATGAATAAGGAACCTACGTATCATAATATAGAACGAACACAACATAACAGAAAATAAACATAAGGCAACACAACTCTCACAGAACATAACATCGAGTGCACTTAGCATAATAGACAAGCTATATAAAATAATAAGAAATGCACAAAACAAAGTAAATAATGCACATACCATGTTAGAATATGTACTCATCATAATAAAGGATGTACACAACATAATAAAGTATGTACATGACATAATAAAGCATGTACACAACATAATAAAGGGTCCACATAATAGAATAATAAGTGTCATTATAAGACAGTTGAGGCGTTCCATATTTAACGCTTATAAAGACTTTATGGCCAGGTGATTAAACTTAGTAAAAAAAATACCGATTTTAGTTACAACTGTTTCACACCAAGCCCTTGATATGTTCAACCGGGTACTTACTGTTCATGATGGCCAGAGAGTAAAAAAAAAAAATCTCTAGAACACGAGGTATAGAACAAAGAAATCATTCATTTAAATTCATTTCAAAAACTATATTTCTTTAAAGCCTATTTCTACCCTTGTGAAAGTTCTGGATTCTTCTGGAAAAAGTATTGATCAAAGCTCGGTATACTGACAAATTAGCAATGAATTAATTACATTTGCGAAAAATGTAAACTCATCTCAGCCGACACAGCCGTGCAGCCTAATATTGGTCTACTGTATACACGCACGAGTCCTGTATGTAGCAATAAGAACTCACGATCAATCAATAGGACTGGTTGATCGATTTCCGTTTTCCAACGGTATTGCAGTTTAATCTCGGCGACCAGTTTAACTAACGATCTTTTCTTGCACCAATTTTCGTCTCAACATTTTTCACTAGCAACTCGCTATGGACTTTCTTCGTTTTCAAATATCGAAAATAATGAGTGATCGTTGCGGGGTTCGAACCCATGACCCCTAAACTAATAGCCCTCGTCGTTACCGACTGAGCTATCGGGGCTCGACCTTTTGTGAAAATATCAGTTGCATGAATTCAGCGGGACGAGTTTTTAGTGCACATGGTGTTTTACGCAGCTTGCAACAAGTGTTCAGTTACATCACGGCATTTACTGGGTAACTTCTGGATCCATTTATCCTGACAACAGCTTGCTTGGGAAGTTTGTTGTGTGGAGTACTGGTGTGAGAAAACCAGGAAATGCATGAGTAGGTGAACTGGCCGCCGTGATATAACTGAGAAATTGTTAAAAACGGCGTTAAACCCCACTCAATCAATCAATCAATCAACCTGACAACAGAGAGTCAATCGTAATGCTAAGCCCATAAGCCTGATCGCCAAGTAGGGAGAGTCATTACTGCCATTTTTGAAGTATTTGGTGTGTCCCGGTAACGCCCAGAACAGATCCTGGTCAGATTGTTTGAATGGTGAATTGTTCAGCGAGTCAGTCATATTTGAGTCGTCCCGCGAGAAAACCAACATTTTGTATCGATCCAGTCCGCGCAGCCTGATCCGGGCCATCACATTCCGTCTCAGGGGGATAGAGTAACGATTCCTGAAACAGAAAATCCACAGGAGGCGAAAAGTGTCTGTCCGGATAAGCCTGCGCGGCATGCTTAGGCTGATCCGTGTCGATACTTTACGCTGAGTCCACAATGTGGTTTTCTCGCGGGTCAATCATATAGTAAGCTAACACCACTATACTGAATGTAATTACTACCAATATTACCGTGATAACGATTGTAAGAGAGCTCCTAACTAGATCAGCTGCTGTAATCCATCATATATAAGTACTTTACTTTATGAGGTCTTACTGCTTCCCCGTTCAATGCATCGCGTACTGATACAAGGACGTAACACTAACTGGACCCGTGACACGTTAAGTTGTTTTGCCTCTAGGTACACAATAAGGTCTTATTACATGTAGGTTGAAAGTTTATGTTCTGACAAGATCGTGCATTTGTACAAGCTTGTCTGAGACGTCATTGTACGCACAATCGATACGAACCCTTTAAAGCACGTCCCTTTAAAACTGTTACTCCAGGTGAAAATATATTACGTATTTGTGATAATTGTATACGACCGATCTTTACAGCGTAATTATTACACGTTTAAATAAAGCCCTGCCTGTGCGTTCATGCTAAAGATTACTTATAGAAGTTTCTTGAAATATTCTATGACCAATTGGCGAACAGTGCAGAGTTAGATAAGACTGCGCGAATCCGCTGGCTTATCTGGTTCTGCACCGGTTACAAACTGATGTCTAACGGTTTTGTTTTCACATCTTCGCCGCATCTATGTGGGAATCCGCCGTGACCGTGGGGAAAGTTTGGAACCGGGCATGCAGGATTCGATTCCCAGTCGCGGCGCTGTGGTCACGGTGGAGTACTCTTGGGCAAGGCACATGTCCTAGACTAGAACTGGTTTGTTGAACTGTCGTCGTGATATAACTGATATTATGTTGAAAACGGCGTAAAAGCCCAACAAAACAAACATTCTACAGATGGGGGTTTTATGGGAAGAACCCGTCGTTTGTGTTTATATATCAACGACATGTAATCCAACTGTTTTCTAGTCATCAGAAGATTCTTCAAACAATCTGTTACTCATTTAATGCAAGTGCAGACCCAGGTCAGACTGCACAGGTCCATAAATTGGTCTGATTCTACACTGATCGCAATTGCCTGATAGTAGATTATTTTTTTCTGTCATGAAAGTTGAAACTCTTCATAAGAACGTTAGAATATAGACGGTTTGAGCCATATTGATTTCCCCTCGTTCAGTTTATTTAGAAATATAGCGTTTTCTGCCACTTAGTTTAACCCTTTCCCTCATATAGACGCTTTCTGACGCCTCTGCAGCAGACGGCTTTTTGAAAACATATAACTATAGTGACAAAAGAAGAAATTGCTCAAAACGAGCAATTTCTCCTTTGGTCACTATGTTTTCCACTTTTAGTCATAGGTTATCCATTCAGTTATAGAGATTTTCTATCTTTTGACAAAATATGTTCAAAGTCGTCTGCTGCAGAATTATCGTATGAGGGAAAGGGTTAAACGTATTTTATTCAATAACAGTTACATAGTAAAAATAATAACACATTTCAAAAGGTAAATGATTAGAACGAAAACTTTACCCTTTCCCTCATACGACAATTCTGTAGCAGACGACTTTAAACGTATTTTGTCAAAACATAGAAAATCTCAATAATTGAATGGATAACATAGGACTTAAAGTGGAAAACATTGTGGCAAAAGGAGAAATTGCACGTTTTGTGTAATTTCTTCTTTTGTCACTATGTTTTCAAAAAGACGTCTGCTGCAGAGGCGTCAGAAAGCGTCTATATGAGGTAAAGGGTTAAAGCTTATAAAATTCATTTCCTACTGGAGTGCGTACTCATCGGTTCTTTATATATAAAACATGCTTAGTTATTGAACAATATGGTCAAAATGAAAAAAATATTGGTATCGCTTCGTTAGATGCCCAAACCGACGGGCCGATTCCGATGAAACTTGTTGTATTTTACCTTTTGTTCTTTTCAATTTGTCACACGTATCTGACCAGAGGTTAATTATTCACACCTCGATCGGGAATGTTTACATAACTGTGAAAACGGACGCACTCAATGTTTGTTATCAAATAATTGTGGCTGATCAAAGGATTAATTACAGGACACTTTGTTTATTTTAAAAAAAACCTTTGATGTCTAATACAAGGCTAGAAATATATGATAAGGACTTATTAATGTTATTGGAATGAATTTGATAAATTCGAATTGTTGTATTTGTAAATTATTTACCAACATGATTAGAAGATTAAAAGAGTTAGTCTCTAACACATTTCCCCCTGGGTTGGTATTTAAAGATATGCAGCTATGCATTCAACATATTATAAATCTTAAAACGGTCACTTCGATAAAAAAAAAGATTATTTTCTCAACTATAATTTAAACAAATTAAATAAAAAAAGTTGGTTGACACGAACGTTCCGATAACAACGTTCTAGTTTGAGTTATACATGATTAGGAAATGTGAGTTAAAAGAACAACAACAATAACAAAACTCGGAGTTATTGTCTATGAAACTATAGGGTTAATCGAGTAACCGGTTACTAAATTATACGAGTAACCGGTTAGTGATATCGCTAACCGTTGAAATCCCTAGTTACTACGGATCTATCAATACAAATACTAACTTACGGTGGCACAGAGGTGACATGTGTATGTTTTTATTTATCCCGTGCGCACGAGATAATTAAGTCGTGCGGACGAGTTACTATGTCGTGCGCACGAGTTTCTAAGTCGTGCGCTCGAGATAAATAAAAACAAACACATGTCACCTCTGTGCCACCGTACTAACTTAACTATTTTTAGATTTGTTACTTTTCTTAAAACCGTCTGCGTAAAATGTAGCTTCAAACACGCATGTTGAAGAAAATATAACGTATGGGGGGAATAATAGTTAGACGGAAACGAATGGTAATCGATGATTCGCAATATCGAGGGCTTGGCGTGAAACGGTTGTAACTCAAATTGGTATTTTTTTACCAAGGTTAATCACCTTGCCATAAACTCTTTATAAGCGTTAAATCATTTTTCTTGGTAAACAATGGAAATTTAGGTGCCATTGCTCGTTCTGAGCAATGGCACCTAAATTTGCATTGTTTACAAAGGGGTCAAAATTGCCCCCTAAATCAGGGTTTTCAAAATAGGTTTTTAGTTACAACCGTCTCACGCCAAGCCCTCGATATGAGGTTAGAATTGCTAAACAAACAAACAGTCATAATTAATGCTTTGTAATGGATTGCGTACGTGTAAAATTAAATATAAACATAAAGCTATCTATCTATGATCTACATTGGATCGTTGTGATCTTTTAATCTTAATGCTATCAAACTAATCTATATTATATACGATTTGAAAACATCTGGAAAATCTCTATACGTTAACGTACACTCATTTCTTACAATGTCTCCTTTTGCAAGAATGTTCTCAAAAGTAGTTTACTGGCGACACGTCAAAATGCGTCTGCATACACATGTGAGAAAAAGGGTAGAGTAAATTGAAAAGCAAGATTATTTGAGCGCAGTCCGCGCAGACTGCCCTGTGTTCCATAGTCACCAAACCCAAAACCTGTTTTGCGAAACCTATATAGGTTTCGTCGATAATCCGTGCATTATTCGGTAAACCAAACCTGTTTGACGGGATTACATGCATAATACAGGTAGGTTTCGTTCCGCTCCATAGACAAAACGTGTTTACGTTGTGTTTACTATGGAACACAGGGCTGATCCGGTCCGTCTCAGGGGGATAGAGGTATAGACTATAGAGTAATGATTCCTGAAACAGAAAATCAACAGGAGACGAAAAGTGCATGTCCGGGTAAGCCGGCGCGGCATGCTTAGGCTGATTCGGGTCGATACTTTACTCAGAGTCCACAATGTTGGTTTTCTCGCGGGACGGCTCATTTTTACAATTGCCAATTGTTTGATGATCCCTTGAACTGTTTATGCCAGAAGACGTTTTTGATTTGCCTGTTTCAAAAATATCTTACAGTAGGCGGATAACAATTTAAATTTTGAACGATTGCAAGCATAAAACAGGTTTTGCCAATTTCTTCGTTCCCCAATACTTTTAAGTAGTCTGTCGCAAAGGCGTCAAATGTATAAGATACAATGTAAACAACGAATAAGAGAAATATAACACAACTTTGTTAATAATAACATAGAGAAATGTGACGTTATAGTGTATCTATTTTCGTTAAACTAAATAAATGTTTTCATTATCCCTTTCCCACATTAAGAACAACCGCAGCAATAGACTTTGAACGCGTTAAGAGAACAAACAATGGGACAATACCTATACATGAAGACATAACTATTGAATATCCCCCTTTGCCACAATGTTTTCAAATGCCATCGGCTGCAGATACATCTGCATGTGGGATAGGGTAAACTTATATTTAATTCCTGAGCCTGATTTCTTTAACAAAATCAAAGTGTTGCAGCTCTTTTATTGAACCGGATAATGTTGTTTTGTTGTGTTTGTTTTGTCACAACAGAACAGAACACAACTTTTTTGTTACATGAATCCTCAAATTCAGTACGTGAGACAAAACACAATAAACAGTAAACAACTTATTTTAGTTTTCAAATGATCATTAAAGGGCGATATTAACTCTTGATTTATAAGTGTCTGCAGCGTGTTGTCAAATGACCATTAAAGCGCGATATTCACTCGTGGTTTATATATGTCTGCAGCTTGTTGTCAAATGACCATTAAAGCGCGATATTAACTCTTGATGTATAATTGTCTGCAATTTGTTGTCAAATAACCATTAAAGCGCGATATTAACTCGTGATGTATAATTGTCTGCAACTTGTTGTCAAATGACCATTAAAGCGCGATATTAACTCGTGATATATAATTGTCTGCAACTTTTTGTCAAATGACCATTACAGCGCGATATCAACTCGTGATGTATAATTGTCTGCAACTTGTTGTCAAATGACAATTAAAGCGCGATATTAACTCGTGATGTATAATTGTCTGCAACTTGTTGTCAAATGACAATTAAAGCGCGATATTAACTCGTGATGTATAATTGTCTGCAACTTGTTGTCAAATGACCATTAAAGCGTGATATTAACTCGTGATGTATAATTGTCTGCAACTTGTTGTCAAATGACAATTAAAGCGCGATATTAACTCGTGATGTATAATTGTCTGCAACTTGTTGTCAAATAACCATTAAAGCGCCATATTTAATCGTGATTATATGTGTTTGCTGCTAGTTTTTAAATGACCATTCAAGCGCGATATTCACTCCTGATTATGAGTGCCTGAAGCTTATTTCTAAATTACCATTAAAGCGCGATATTAACTCGTGATGTATAATTGTCTGCAGCTTGCTGTCAAATGATCATTTAGGCGTGATATTCACTCTTGATTTTTAAATGTCTGCAGCTGGCTGTCAAATGACAATTTAAGCGCGATAATCACTCGTTATTTATTATTGTCAAATGACCATTTAAGCGCGATATTCACTCGTTATTCATTATTGTCTGCAGTTTGCTTTCAAATGACCATTTAAGCGCGATATTCACTCGTTATTTATAAGTGTCTGCAGCTTGTTGTCAAATAACCATTTAAGGGCATGATAGTATTTGTAAAAAGTAAAACTACAAATAAAAATAACAATATAAATACCTCGTTTGTGCGAGAAATTACACATTTTTGTTCGTTGCAATGGAATAGGTAGATAACCTCAATGGACAGAATTTGTGTCCATGTAGAGGGTTTGAAGTTTACCAACTTGAAAATCAAGATAATTCAAACCTGTCTAACTATTTTAGAATATAAGCATATATGAGCTGTGCTTTGCGGAAACCAACCTTACCATATTTATCACACGTGTGAAAGAAAATCCTGCCTATGATTTCATGATAAATGATTTAAATGAACACTGCTTTATAAAAGTTACTGTAATGACAGTGACTTTTAATAGACGTCGGACAGAATTTTGGCCAAGCTGGGATTCGAATTCACAACCCCTTGATTGACAGCCCGCGTCGCTATCGACTGAGCTACCGGGGATCGGCGGCGAGCTAAAAGGACAGATGTAGATCAGACTACGCAGCTCATACATATCTGAAATATTTATTCCGTTTTAATAATATTTAATATTTTTAGTACATTAATTATTTTGCGCATCACATGATCAGTCTGCTTATACATGCAGTCTTATATTGATCAATACTCTTTCGGGGTGGGGGTGGAACTTTTAACCCCCTTTCAATGCAGACCTTTTTTAAATGGGACATGTCCAGCTTTGCATTTGGAAGAGTTCATTGCCACTTGTAGGAATACCAATTTAAAACATATTGAGTTGAGCAGCTAATTATATAGAGCTGATCAGACGGCTGGCAGGGACGTAGCTTTGCAATACTCAATGTGTAGGCCGTCTCGTGAGAAATCAACATTGTGAACTCTGCGTAAAGTATCGACCCGTATCAGCCTAAGCATGCCACACAGACCTACCCGGATAGACACTTTTCGCCTCCTGTGGTTTTTCTGTTTCAGGAATAACTACTCTATACATATATCCCCCTAAGACGGAATATGTCGGCCGGATCAGTCTGCGCGGACAGCGCAGGCTGATCTGGTCGATACATTACGCAGATGTCTATCGCCGCAGCTGCATTGTGTAGGCACGTGCTACAGTGCCTTAAGGGAGAGCCCTGGATGACCTGGTTGTATGGCACATGCGTCATCATGTTTTGAAGCGTCCGTACCAAGGAAAGGGTTACACAATTTCCTTATGCAGACGGCTTTTCACGTATCTGTAACAGATGGCATTTATAATAGATTGGCGAAAAGAGACATTGCTCATAATGAGCAATATCTCTTTCGGGCAGAGTCTTTTCAACTCTATTCAATGATAAAGCTTTCACTTATAGTGTTTTCATAGTTTTGCTTAGCTGTTTTGTCGTCTGGTGCATATAAGTGTTGTATGGGTAAATTTGGATATATAAAACGTCATAAAGATGAATTAAAATATAGAGTTATTGCGCAGCGCAGACATGAATGTACTGTGTACTGTGTACTGTGTACTGGTATGTCATCCCATCAATAGGAAACAGCGCAGTAAAGCGTGGCGAGAGTTTATAATTACTTGCTCCAGTAATCAGAAAATCAATGAAATGGTATTTGTGACATTGCATTTAAAGTTGAAGGAAATACACCAAAGTAGTACGGGTATTTTGTGTTTTCGTCAGTCCTTCTTATTTATGGATTTTGAAGTATTATCTTGAAAAACGGTAAGCTTGCTTTTTAAATATATATATCTTGTGTTATAGCTTGTTTGGACATTTATTCGAGGACTAGGTATTAGGATTTTTTATTATATCATTTATCGTTTGCTTCGATGTGTAGCTCTGCTTTGTATCTATTGATTTCGAAGTTCCGTCTTATAATTAAGAAACAGTATCTATGATATTTTGTCAAATGTTAACTTTGTTGGACTTATTACATAGCTGTATAATTTAGGGTGTATGGGCATTTACTCGAATGCTTGGTATTTTGGAATGTTATTCACTTTTTTATTATTTATATAAACTGGCCAAAAGCTATAGTCTTTCTGTCCGTAAACGATTCATTATGACGACTTCTCCTAATAAACCACTTGAAAGATTTGCATACAACTTGACATGAATCATCCTGTAATCATGCGTTTTAGATAGATTACAAATGATGAATTAGCCCTAAAGCGGGGGACTTATTAAATACTGCGTCAAGATTCGTCTTAATGGGGTAACAAAAGCAAAAAGTTAAGACGCACGTTTGATTGCGATATTATAGAACCCAATTCATTTTGATCCCCGTAGTAATCATTCGACGTACATAACCTTTGAATCAGAAGATTAATATTTTGAGGAAAGGAAAATAAGTCGTCTTCAAAAACGCGAAGAGTCGTTTGTATCAAGTTAAATGTTAACAATGGACAAACGTTTTATTGCAATTTAATAAAATACAATTTATTTTGATCCCCGTCGTATGACGCCTTTGAAGCAGATCATTTCAATCTAAAGACTGTTTCAACATTTTTCAAAATAAAATTTTGAAGTGGTCCGCTGAAATTTGTCATAAATCTCATCCTTTGTGAACTATCATAAAACAAATCACAAACGTGATCAATCCACGCGTACATTATATTTGTATGGATGTCTTGATCAGATCAATATTATCGAATAACGAATGCCTTTTTGTATGGTGTTTACACCGCTTTCACCAGTATTTCAGTCATATCACGATGGATCGCTGGTAAATTACCAGTACTGCCGGTAAGCTTATCCAATCGTAATGCTATCACCGAGATCATGAGCGCCAAGGAGGAATTGATTGATTGATTGATTGATTGGAGTTAAACGCCGTTTAAAAAAAATAAACAGTCATATCACGGCCGCCATTTCACCTACTCATGTGTTTTCTTGCTTTCTAACACCAGTAAACTTTACTTTTTTTACTCCACACAACATACTTTCCAAAGCAATTGGCTGATTTTCCACATAGACTGTTAGCCCATTGGTGAAAGACGAATGACGCTTGTCACAGTGACCTTTGTCAAACGTCGGAAAGAATGTTGGCCGAGCTGGGAGGTATGACCGGAACATTCCCTGGTCTCCCGCCTTATAACTACTAGACTAATGGAGGCGGTCTGGTCGTTATTGTAATTTACAGTCCAACCTGTGTTTAAAGACCACACACGGGAAGAGAACAACCTGGTCTTTGTTCACATGTGGTCTTTAATTACAGGGTCATTTATGGAGAAAGTGAGTAATTTGGAAATTAAAGGTGTGGTTGGTTATCGGAGAAAGGGATTTGCTTAACAAAGGTTGTCTATAGCACAGGTTTTACTGTATATCCCTCTTAACACATATATTTCACTCTCTATTAACCCTTTCCCTTATACGACAATTCTGCAGCAGACGGACGACTTTGAACCTATTTTGTCAAATAATGGAAAATCCCTATAATTGAATGGATAACCTATGACAAAAAGTGGAAAACATTGTGACAAAAGGAGAAATTGCACGTTTTGTGTAATTTCTTCTTTTGTTACTATGTTTTCAAAAAGTCGTCAGCTGCATTGATTGATTGGGATTTAACGCCGTTTTTAACAATTTCTCCGTTATATCACGGCGGCCAGTTCACCTACTCATGCATTTCCTGGTTTTCTCAAACCAGTACTCCACACAACAATCTTCCCAAGCAAGTGGCTGCTTTTCCACATAGACATAGCCCATTGGTGGAAGAGGAATGACGCATGTCGCATTGACTTTTGTCAATCCTCGGAAAGAAAGTTGGCCGAGCCGGGATTCGAACTCACAACCCTGGATTGACAGCCCGCGTCGCTACCGACTGAGCTACCGGGGCTCGGCTCGTCTGCTGCAGAAACATTTCGTGTGTCGTTGATCACTATACAGACACGAACAGATGTACCGCGTACAGCGAAATAGGGATCTCGTGACTTCTCCGTTTTAGTTTCACATTAATATGAGCCGTTCCACAAGAAAAAAACCAACATTATGGACTCTGCGTAATGTATCGACCCAGATCTGCATAGGCAGTCCGCGCAGCCTAATCCGGGTCGACACATTCCGTATATAGGTATAGGGTTATGATTCCTGAAACAGAAAATCCACAGGAGGAGAAAAAATATATTTCCGGTTAAGCCAGCGCGGCATGCTTAGGCTGATCCGGGTCGATACCTTACGCAGAGTCCACAATGATAGTTTTCTCGTGGAACGGTTCAATACTGGTAGGTCTACACGTGAAGAGTGGATTTATCTTCAGTTGTTATATATATATCCGGACAAAGAAAGACTTCGGTGAGACTTTGCGGAAACATAAACTCACCTTAGTTATCAGTTTCGCACATACAACAAATCTGCAGACGACTTTGAAATCACCCAAGTAAAACTATTGAAAATCTCTAGAAATTATAAAAAATATTACTGTATATAGTTGCAAACATTGTGGAAAATGGAGAAAATGCTCATCATTTGCCATATTGTTGTCATAATTAGTCTGTTGCAGATGCGTCAAAATGCGTCTACAAAGTGGGAAAAGGTTAAGACACTCCAAGTCAATGGGAAAGGTTACACGTTGGTTTTAATGAACAGTGTAGCTCTAGGTCAGCAGGTACATCTACACAGTCGGATCAAGATCTACACTGTTCAAATATTGCTTACATAAGCTTGTAAGAAGCTTCTTTCAACTTGTGCAGATTGATCATCTTTATCTTAACCCTTTCCCTCATACAGACGCTTTCTGCAGCAGACGGCTTTTTCTCCTTTTGCCACAATGTTTTCCACTTTTTGTCGTAGGTTATCCATTCAATTATGGAGATTTTCTATTTTTTGACATAATACGTTCAAAGTCGTCTGCTGCAGAATTGTCGTATGAGGGAAAGGGTTAAGAAATGTCAACTTGTTCCTTTTCTCATACCCTGACTCATGTATTAAAGGTGCTGAACTCCAGATTATAGATAGTTGAGTCAAAGTGTTAAAACTCTTTAAAAGTTGTCTTGAAATATTAGAATCAATATTCCTGGATAAAATTACAGTAATAATTTCACTTTTCGGTACAATAAACCTCTAAATATTGATGCTTCAGTATTACTGGGTAGACATACCCAGTTAGCCAATTTTTTGTACATTTTCAAGACTTTCAATTGACTGGTTTTTTAACATTTACTGCCAAAATAGTTTTGACCTATTTATTACTGACTTTGTTGTCACTATTATCAGTATTTTGCAGAAGTTTTAACATTTCAAAATGTTGCTCTCTATCTCGAGATCAGCCCCTTTAATATGTTATTACAACTACCTATTACGCTACACGCACACACACACACACACACACACACACACACACACACACCATGTTGTAGTTGTGTCCCCATTGCGGTGTCGTTTGGGGAAAAACAACAACATGAAGGTACATGAATGAGCCTCTTTTCCTGGCTAGGTTACGTGTTAAATTTCTTTCTATGATATATCTTATTCTATCAACCATGAACAAATTGTTATTTACATTCGAACGATAAATACAGAAAATTATGACACTTCTCAACCCACGTCCATATAAAGATATATCCGCTAAAACATTTAATAGCATTTAGTTCACATAGGATTTATAGCTTAAATCATTTTCGTCTGATTTTTAATAATAAGAGAAGTTAGCTTTGAAAACAGGAAGGAGAATATGGCCCGTTCCTAGAGCATCTATATGATATATTTGCGAACAATGCATAGCCAGATCAAACTGCGCTGCTGAGTAGATTGACCTGTGTCTACACAGGTTGCACCTGCTCTATTGTTGGTTTTCCTTCAGTTTTGGTCACGTATGTTTGTATTGTCCGAGTAAATTTAACTGTCGCGTGGAGAATACATAACAAGTTCAGGTAACATAGAAATGAGCCGTGATTTGGGGTCTTATTGACTACCCGTAACGGGATTACATTGGCGTTCAACCTGTGCCACTAAACTTCTACTTATTTGTCAAAAGTTGCACCCATGATTAAATGACAAATTAGACGGTCAGTGAAGGATATAGTCAGACTGTGTGGACGTCGAGTATTCACTGTACACAGATGCATAATAACGCCAAATCGCGAAACACGGCTCAAACGTATTCAGTGTAAACTAACCTCGTTATGTATTCATCACACGGCAGTTCAAAGTACATGTACATGAATAATACGTGAAGTAATTTTGAAAGACAAATTATCTTTTTTGTTTATAAATTGTGATAAGGGCCGAAACGCTAGCGATATTGTGTCGCCTTCATCTGTTCATCCGTCAGTCAGTCTGTTACGCTTTGATTCATTCGGTTGTCGTTACTCGTTTTTGACAAAAATGCATGTGAAAACCAACCTTTCATTTAAAGAAGATATATTAACTATGATCTATAAACAAAAAAAACTTAGAGTATTTTGACGAGAGTAGAAAACGATAAAATATGCATATGCATACTATGCAATCTAAATAAATATTGGATATCAGAGGCTTTTTGTGTGACTCCTCGACATATCGCCGAACAGTACAGAATCAGATCAGACTGCGCGCTAATGCTCAGACTGGTTTGGCTCTGGATCTGGTCGCATAGGTTGGTTAGTTTTCACAGAGCGTGTCTGATCAAAATTCCTGTATCGTCGTGGTAGTTGGTTGTTATGTAAAACTGCCCCCGGTCTATCAGTATGGAGGCGGTATTATCAACATATTGTGTTTTCGTGTTTATAACACAGTACACTGATTTTACCCTTTATGTTATATAGCTGGACAGCTACGTATGGAACGCCGGCACTGTCTTTAGACGTGATGAAACTCCATTATTATGTCTGTTTGTTATTACATTATGTACATCGATCTTTACATGTTGTGCAAACATATTTATATTATGTCAGTATATGGTTATGTGTTGTGGTTTTGTACTTATATTCTGACAGTTGTTATTATATTATGTAGTTACATCTTTACATTATGTAGATACATCTTTATATTATGTCGGTACATCTTTACACTATGTAGATACATCTTTATATTATGTAGATACATCTTTATATTATGTAGATACATCTTTATATTATGTCGGTACATCTTTATATTATGTAGATACATCTTTATAAAGATGTATCTACATAATGTAAAGATGTACCGACATAATGTAAAGATGTATCTACATAATGTAAATATGTACCGACATAATATAATAAAAACTGTCAGAATATAAGTACAAAACCACAACACATAACCATATACTGACATAATATAAATATGTTTGCACAACATGTAAAGATCGTTGTACATAATGTAATAACAAACAGACATAATAATGGAGTTTCATCACTTCTAAAGACAGTGCCGGCGTTCCATAGTATATGCTACGCATTCAATAGAAGATGCTATAGAACGTTTAGAAAGTCCACAACTGGATGGCGAGACTGATATTTTTTTTTTTTTTATCAAACTCTGTCGTGTTTATACTTTCTTTAAATCTTTCGCGTTATATATACAATGTTTTTTGGTTTAACAATAGATATATTGTGTTTCATTGTCGGATTAAACTCAATTAATCAAAATAAAAAAAAAGTCCGCGCAGGCTAATCCGGGCCGACAAATTCCGTCTCAGCGGGATAGAGGTATAGAGTAATGATTCCAGAAATAGAAAATCCACAGCGGGCGAAAGGTGTCTGCCCCGGGTTAGCTTGCGCGGCATACTTAGGCTGATCCGGGTCGATACTTTACGCAGAGTCCACAATGCAGCTGCGGCGATAGACATCTGCGTAATGTATCGACCAGATCAGCGCGCAGACTGATCCGGCCGACGCATTCCGTCTTAGGGGGATAGATGTATAGAGTAGTTATTCCTGAAACAGAAAATCCACAAGAGGCGAAAAGTGTCTGTCCGGGTAAGCGTGCGCGGCATGCTTAGGCTGATCCGGGTCGATACTTTACGCATAATCCAGTCCATAATGTTGGTTTTCTAGTGGAACGGCTCAATTATATATAACGTATTTGCGATCAACGTAGAACCGGATCAGTCAGCGCATCCCTGCAGTAAGATCTGGCACTGCACTGTTTGCCATTTACTCATAGGAGGTTTCAATAAACTACTGTAAAGCAGTATCCACTTGGATCCTTTACCATGGATGCACAGGCAGGTCTTTTTCAACATGTCTAATAATTAACCCTTTCCCACCCTGCAAACGCATTTTGACGCAATGGCAGCAGACGACTTTTGAAAACATTGTGGCCAAAGGGGAAATTGCTCATGATGAGCAATTTCCCCTTTGGCCACGATGTTTTCAACTTAATTTAACAATAAAGCTATCTTTTATGGAGATTTTCCAGATTTTTGTCACCATTTTTTCAAAGTCGTCTGCTGCAGATTTGTTGTATGTGGAAAAGGATTAAACTACGGTTAAGGTTGGTTTTCCAGGAGCACCGGTCATGCAGATTAATAAAAGTATAAATTTAAAAATGGGGTCATAAAATTTATTGTAAAAAATTCAATAGCATATAATTTATTATCTTTTTTATAGATTCTAATTTAATTTCCCCTGAATGTTAAAATACTTCTCTGAAGATACTCAATCTGGCGATATTTTCCTGGGGAAAGGGTAAACACAAATATTGTACTTTCTAGACTGGATTAATCTATTATGTGGATTAAATGGAGACATGTGTGTCAATATTTTTATTTATTTGTTATTGCTATGTTAAAAGATTAAGTATTATACTACTATAACACCACCCGGCCGGGTAGCTCAATTGGTAGCGTATCTGACTCGTGATCTGGAGGTCACGGGTTCGATACCCGGTTGCGGCGACATTTTTTCGGGCGATGTTTTCCATTGCCTCTTACCTCTGATCTATGTGAGAAAGTAGTCAGTGGCTTCGAAAGAATGTTGTGTAAGTACTGGTGTGTGAAAGCCAGGAAAACATGGGTAGGTGCACTGACCGCCGTGATATGACCAAAGCTGTTGAAAGCGGCGTTAAACTCCAAACAAACAAACAAAAAACTATAACACCAAGGAGGTCCATCGAAATAATTGAAGTGCTATACTCTTATATCAATTATTTGTAGTATTAAGGGATTATTTTCTATTTTTTTTAAATTCTATTTTGAATGATAATCATACGATTTGTGTATATTTCATGTTTATTGTAATCTTTTTTGTATTATAAATAGAGGATATTTCATAAGTGTTTATTTATAATCACTTTTATTAAACGAGTTCACTAAGATGATATGCCGCGAGCCTTGGCGCCAAAGTGAATAACATTATCACGTTAAACCACTGACGTGACGTCACTTTCATAGTTTAGTTTCCGCGTTGTAACACAGACTTGAGAGTAAGACTGGAAACCAAACTCGTAGTGTCATATGATATTTATCTAATGGCATTATGAACAGTGCATAGTGGGATTAATGTGATAATATTATACGATGTGTTGTTTAATGTAGATTACGTCAAGAAAATATTGTCTATTGTCATGATTGTCAGCTATGTTTCGTAAGCGATGCGTAAGTTGTTACTTTATTCAATTGAATGTTATTGCATGTTAGTTTTAGTCAAGTTTTACTATTTGGGGTTTAATTGCGAATGTGGACAATGGGTTTTCGGACGAGTATGTGAATTTACATGGTCTATCCAGTCTGACCGAGTCTCGCGAGTTCGGGTCTTCTCACTCCGGGTTCGTATCATTCCAAGTTACATACACATAACACTAGTTCGACAACGTTTTTTTCTTTATACAATAAAGGGGGACGATGTACGTTGTGGTGAAACTGTTCGCACGGACAGCCTCAATCGAGGTTTATATGTGTGCGATTGCAATCAGACCATTTTTCGCTTGCTTGGTTAATATGTAAAGTAGCAATTAACCCTTTCCTTAATACAACAATTCTGCAGCAGACGATTTCGATCATATCTTGTCAAAAACTAGAAAATCTCTATAATTGAATGGATAACCTATGACTAAAAGTGGTAAACATTGTGTCAAAAGGAAAAATTGCTAATTTTGAGCAATTTCTTCTTTTGTCACTATGTTTTCAAAAAGCTGTCTGCTAAAGAGGCCTCAGCAAGCGTCTATATGAGGGAAAGGGTTAATGGTAATTCCTGGCACATAAAAAATATTCCTTAGTGGTTTTACGTTTACACACTTTATAATATGAGCGGTGCTCCAGGAAAACCAACTTTTACGCAATTATTAAAACCAACTTTTACGCAATAATTAAAACCAACTTTTACGCAATTATTAAAACCAACTTTTACGCAATTATTAAAACCAACCTGTATGCGCATCCATGGTGAGGATCCAAATGAATACTGCTTTAGAGAAGTTTCTTGAACACTTGTATGAATCAATTATGAACAGTGCATAGTCAGATCAGACTCCGCTGAGTTAGATCTAACAGGGGCGTAGCTTTGCAATAATCAATGTGTAGGCCGTCTCGTGAAAAAATCAACAGTGCGTAAAGTATCGACCCTGATCAGCCAAAGCATGCCACACAGGCCTACCCGGATAGACACTTTTCCGCCTCCTATGGATTTCCTGTTTCATGAATCACTACTCTATACATCTATCCCCCTAAGACGGAATGTGTCGGCCGGATCAGTCTGCGCGGACAGCGCAGGCTGATCTGGTCGATACATTACGCAGATGTATATCGCCGCAGCTGCATTTTGTTGTTACGCCCCTGTCTAACGGTTGTTTATAACATAGCTCCACTCATAGTATGATGTTACGGCGAGATGCAACACAATCACAACTCCCATGACGCAACTCACTTTAGAAGCTTATCAAGCATGCGATACAGGCGCATAGCTGACTGTACACAAAATACGCAGCTGCGTTCACATTGTCTCCCGTACTAAAATTTAAAGAAGTTTAATTCTGCAATTAATTAAAACTTGACATGGGGTAGGCGTAAGTATAAAACAACTGATCTGACTTGATAGATTTGACGAAAAATGAAATCTTATTATCTCAAAATTTCATAGAAAATAAATTTATTTCACCATCAGGATCAGTCATATTTTGCTACTGAAATGCTCCCAGAAGTCACCACAGACGAAAAAGAGGGGACCCCCCTAACAAAATTGCCTACTGCCCCTGCGATACCTGGAACATGCGATACCTCGAACATGCGGTACCTCGAATACGCGATACCTCTAACACGCGATACCTGGAACGGGTGATGCCTCAAATATGCCATGCGTCGAACATGTGACACCTTGAACATGCGGTACCTCGAATACGCGATACCTCTAACACGCGATACCTGGAACAGGCGATGCCTCAAATATGCGATGCGTCGAACATGCGATACCTCGAACATGCGGTACCTCGAATACGCGATACCTCTAACACGCGATACCTGGAACAGGCGATGCCTCAAATATGTGATGCGTCGAACATGTGATACCTCGAACATGTGATACCTCGAACGTGCGATACCTCTAATACGCAGTCCCTCGAACATGTGATACCTCTAACATGTGATACCTTGAACATGTGATACCTCTAATACGGGGTCCCTCGAACATGCGATGCCTCGAACATTCGGTACCTTGAACATGCAATACCTTGAACATGCGAAACCTTGAACATGTGATGCCCCGAACATGCGATGCCTCTAACACGCGAATATGCGATTCGTCGAACATGTGATACTTCGAACATGCGATGCCTCGAACATGTGCTACCTCAATTATGATGCTTCGTTCGAACACGCGATACATCAAATACGCGATGCCTCGAACATGCGATGCGTCGACCATGCGATGCCTCAAACATGCGATGCGTCGACCATGCGATAACTCGAACGTGAGATACATCGAACACGCGATACATATGATTTCAAAGTGGTCTGATATAGATTTGTTATATATTGGAAAGGGTTAAGGAAATTAATTAATGTCTGCGCTATGTTTATAGTTAATTATTAAACGATATGATATTGAAGACTTCTAATTTAAAACATTTGAATTAAAATTTATCTTCAAAGAACCTATTGTATGCAATACGGGGAAACTGCTTTCTTTGTGCATTTTCTCTTTTTTACAAGGAGAAAGATTTCTCACGTATCAGGGAAATGGTTAATGAATCCCCATTCCACATAAATGATTGATATTAACCCTTTCCCACATACAACTAATTTGCAGCAGACGACTTTGAACATATTTTGTCAAAAAATGGAAAATCTATATAATTGAATGGATAACCAATGACTATAAGTGGAAAACATTGTGGCCAAAGGTGAAATTGCTCATCATGAGCAATTTCGCCTTTGGCCACAATGTTTTCAAAAGTCGTCTGCTGCTATTGCGTTAAAATGCGTCTGCAGGTGGGAAAGGGTTAAAACGGATATTACGTATTTACGGAACATCTAAAACCCATCATTTCTATACAGTTGCAATAATGTAATCTACGTGGGTTCAATTACAGTTATTTTCTACATGCTTCAGAAGCTACTATGTAAACTAGGAAACTATTTCAATATTATAAAATTGGTAATAACCTGTTATAATACAGGGAAATGAAATGTGTTAACCCTTACCCACATACAGAAAATCTGCATCAGACGACTTTGAAAAGTATTTGCAAAATCTCTATAAAAATTCAACTATAATAATTGAATAAAGTTGAAAACACTGTGGCAAGAGGAGAAATTGCTCGTTTTGATCAATTTCTCCTTTAGTCACAGTGTTTTCAAACGTCGTCTGCTGTAGATGCGTCAATATGCATCTTATGGGTGATAACGGGTCAAGCAATATGTCATAAGTAAAAGATTAGCACTTAAATTCCCATTTCAACAAATTTCCGCCCTCAATTGAAAGAGTTAACCTCTCAGGTTTAAAATAATTATAATAAACGAGGGGCTCATGTATTATGCAAGAAAGAAAGAAAATCTTTACGCGAAGATTATTCCCGTAATTTTGAACACAATTGGGCGTGGCCGAAACTGGTTTTCCAAAATCACTTTTTTCAGTATCAGACAAGGTCAAATTACCAAAAATGATTCAATTACACCGTTCCAGTGCATACTAAACATATTCACAATGGTTTTAAACTAACATATTCAATATAGTCTGGTGATTTTATCATTTCTATCTAATACGTATTTTTAAGGACAAGTTTGCGTTAAGAACAGTGTTAAAGCATCGTTTGATAGTTATTTTGTTTGGATGACATTTTCAGTTATATAACGGCGTTTACAGGGCTAGCTCTTCTTGTAAGCTTATCCTTACACCAGGAGACCCTGAGCTGAAGGCCGTCTGAATTAATCAGTCACTTGTATTTAACGAGCATCTGCTCTGATACATAGTTTCATAGTGTTAAATTGTAAAATATGACAAGCACATGTTTAACAACTACCTGCTTACAGGATCATATTTGCTTGTCCCTTTATGTGGATTCGTGTTTATGTCAGTCTTTTGGTTTGTTTGTATCTATTGTTTGTTACGCCGCTTTAAACACGTGTGTTATATCATGGCGTTTCTTGTGTACGTGACAAGTACTATTGATGATGATGACTATGATGATGATGATGATGATGATGATGATGATGATGATGATGATGATGATGACGATGATGATGATGACGATGATGATGATGATGATGATGATGATGATGATGATGATGATGATGATGATGATGATGATGTTACCATTGCAACAAGGACATGTTTCTCTTTTATCTCAAAGTTAAGCTCAAAGCAGCTGTTTATTGGTTCTATAGTTCGCTTATTTCCTTTCAGATGATTCTTGTTCGACGAATCTGTAAATCCGTAACACCAGTTCGTTCAGATATACCTAACAGACACATAGCAGTTCGTTCAGATATACTTAACAGACACATAGCAGTTCGTTCAGATATACCTAACAGACACATAGCAAGGTAGTTACTAGTTATTATTTCATTGTTTAAGGTCCAACCCAGGTAGCTCAGTCGGTAGCGACGCGGAATGTCAATCCAGGAGTTGGGATTTCGAACCCCAGCTCGGCCAACATTCTTTCCGACGTTTGACAAAAGTCACGGTGACCAGATTTATTCGTCTTCCACCAATGGACTAACAGTCTATGTGGAAAACCAGCCAGCTGCTTGGAAAGTATGTTGTGTGAACTACTGATGTGAGAATGAGTAGGTGAACTGACCGACGTGATATGACTGAAATATTGTTGAAAACGGCGCTAAACTCCAATCAATCAATCTTTGTTTGAGATATACAGCTAAACTGGATGCTCTTTTATATACATGGTATTCTGGGGGAAACAATCTAGCAGATTTGTATAGATTATAAAAAGATGAAAACCCATAAATCATAAAAAACATTGCAGTGTATGTATGTACACTATTAAAACTAAAGGAGTCGATGGATTGAATTAAATACATAGGGACACACATGCATATAGATTTCTATATATATGTATAGATGTATAGGATGTATTTTGGGCCAGTGGCCTTTATCTATACACATAAAGATTTGAACTTTTCAATGCTGAATTTTTAATACGGACTTGTCCAGCTTTGCATGAAGAAAAGTGCATAGTCAATCCTAGGAATATCAAAATGAAAATAATGAGATGAGAAGTCAATAGTCTAGAGCCCGGTCGGACGGCTGGCCTGGCTTTATATTGGTGACGCAGGCTTCACACAATCGGTTCAAATGTCAACGGTCAAAGGTAACCAATCTGTTAATTGATTGGCAAATTCGATGAGGTTAACTAACGGTTAACTCATGTTACAGATGATTGAATTACTCCAGACTCTGACACTGTAGATGACATGTGCTGCCATCTTTTCAACAAGTCATAATATACATGGTAAATCAATTAAGAAATATGAGCCATTCCACGAGAAAACCAAATTATGGACTCTGCGTAATGTATCAACCCAGATCGGCCTGCGCGGTCCGCGCAGGCTAATCCGGATCGACACATTCCGTCTCAGAGGGTTTGATACATAGAGTAATTAACTAAATGGTTCCTGAAAGAGAAAATCCACAGGAGGCGAAAAGTCTTTGTCCGGGTTAACCTGCTCGGCATGCTTAGGCTGATCCGGATCGATACTTTCTGCAGAGTCCAGAATGTTGGTTTTCTCGTAATTCGGCTCGTATTATATATTATAAAGGTTTATAAAGTAAATAATGATATTCGGGAAATGATTGAAGATTGTTCAGTGTGTGGGGAAGAAAATTTGAGTATCCAAATTAATGAAACTGAATAATATACTTCCGGTTTTTTACAAATTGATGTATGTTCATTCAGTAGGTTTTGCTAAGACTTAATAAACCACAAGCGAACAGCACAGACCAGGATATGACTGCCCGAAATGTTGCTTTACCCGACATATATCTAAAGCAGACGGCATTTGAAAATACTGTATTAAATGAGAAATTGATCATTATGAATTTGTATCTCCTTTTGTCATTCTATTCAGTAACTATACTGTCTTTCTTAAAGATTGTCAATGCGTCTGTTCATATGTTTTCAAATTATTCTGTTATAGATTTGTTTCATCGGGTAAATGGTTTAGGGTTAGGTAAATAATTATCTGTGATGTCAATTTCAGAGTGGTAAACAAGATGGACGTCAAAGAAACAGACGACGCACCTCCATACAGGGAGCTTAAAGGACCCAAAGGATATCCAATTATCGGCAATTTGCTTTCCTTTTCTTCATTTACTCTGCATAAACAGGCCGACGAATGGCGGAAAGAATTCGGGCCTATCTACCAATGTACAGTACTTTATAAGAAATTCATTTTTGTTTCAAGTCTTCCGCTAATGAAGCAAACATGTTTAAATGAGAAGAACAGTAATCGAATGCCCACATTCTTCGGCGAGTATATGCTGCCGTATAGCATTGCTATGACAAAAGACAGACCCTTATCCGCAAAGCTAAAATCATTCATGGAAACGATCATTAAAAAACAAGATGAAAACAAGGGAGAAAACTCGCATGTGCTAAATAATATGATTCAAACTTACCTAAACAGAGTTGTCGCTCTTAAAGGAAATGTGTCGGTTTCGAGTGGTTTGAAAGACATTCTTTCGGACTTTATTACGATACAGGTAAGTCTATTTCTATCATTAATCCTTTCAATGCTTGTTCAGTTTTGTATTTGGAAGTGTCCATTCCTAATATTAGGATTATCAAGATAACATTGTTGAGATGGGAAGCAAGCAGTATAGATTCATGCCAGACGGCGCGGACGCGTTAGCTAACCTGGCTCTATGCTGGTGTCACAGGTTTTGTTAACTCGATTCCAGCAGCCAAATAATATATTCTTCCTATCTGTACGTCCAATTGCATCTTGGTTTTGGTATTAGTCACCCACCCATTGTAGCCGCGATAGATCAGACCGAGGGCTTGGCGTGAAACGGTTGTAACTAAAATTGGTAATTTTTTACCAAGGTTAATCACCTCGCCATAAAGTCTATATAAGCGTTAAATCATTTATCTTGGTAAACATTGGAAATTTAGGTGCCATTGCTCGTTCTGAGCAATGACACCTAAATTTGCATTGTTTACAAAAACTTTGAAAAAGGTCAAAATTGCCCCTAAACCAGGGTTTTCAAAATAGGTTTTTAGTTACAACTGTTTCACGCCAAGCCCTCGAGACGGTAACAACGAGGGGCTATCACTCCAGAGATCATGGCTCCAGCAGTCAAAGAGTTTTAAAAATCGTGCTTGTGTCAAGATGTGTAAACCAACTATTACCCGACAATGTCAACCTGATCCTGACCTTTGTGCATATAATTATTTTATTATGACGTGCATGCATTTACTTTAACATTCTCATTCAAAAGTAATAGTTGTATGGCATTTGAAGCAGCATATGTGTTTGTTTACTTGCAGTTTTAAATTTTTTAATGAAAATACCATTATATACCAGACTATACAATGAAATACAAAACATAGACTTAATTGCATTAAATTACAAGTTTTATAGCGACTTTAAAACAATGAGAAATCAAAACAAAGACAATTGATAATACTTCTATAATTTACATATGTGCACAAAGGTTATGGTAAGGTCAGCTTTGTCAAGTAATACCTGATCAGCAATTTTGTAATCCTCTAATTTGTAATTTTTTTAGTTAAAGGTTTTCCAATATAGTTTTCAGAGGTTGTATATTGCAGAGGCATCAAATGTCACTGACATCGAGAAAAGGGTAAAACTATGCAAACAGCTATATTCTTATCTGATAAACTTATTATTTGTCAGAAGTTGAAGCTAGATTGGTGACCTGCCCTGATATGACGCTATTGCATATATATATATGATCCGTTCCACGAGAAAACCGACATTATGGAAACTGCGTAATGTTTCGACCCCCACATCAGCCTGCGAAGTCTGCGCAGGCTAATCCGGGCCGACACATTCCGTCTCAGGGGGATAGATGTATAGAGTAATGATTCCTGAAACAGAAAATCCAAAGGAGGCGAAAAGTCTGAGTTAGCCTGCACGGGATGCTTAGGCTGATCCGGACGAATATTTTACTCAAAGTCCACAATGTTGGTTTTATCGTTGAACGCCTAATATGTATGTTCTGTGCGTATACACAGGCCCACCCGAGACTTCGCCGTTCGCAGATACAGACAGACACGAAGTCGTCACAGGCGGCTCGTACATCGTGTATGTATCTGTTGATACATTCATGATCCATCACTTAACCCTTTACCACATACAACAGCAGACGACTGTAAGCATCTGGTCAAAAATGGGAAAATCTCTTTATATGAAATAGTATTAAATAAAATTGAAAACAGTGAGGCAAATCTATTCCATTTGGCACAATGTTTACAAAAGTCGTTTGCTGCAGAGGCGTCAGAAAGCGTCTGTATGTAGGAAATGGTTAATTAGGCAATAAGCTCAGTCAGACCGGAGTACACGAATATATGTGATTGGGTAAAAGGGACTAATTGGCGTTTAAGTGTCTATTTATTTATATAAGAGTCAGTATCCCCTTCCTCTAATTGCATCCATTTTCTAAGGTACACTGAAAACGAAACCTAGGCAAATATCTTTACAATTGTGGAAAGGCCAAGGGAAGATAGAAAACGTCTTTAACCCTTTCCCACATACAAGAAATCTGCAGCAAGCGACTTTAAACATATCTCGGTAACCTATGAACATCTCTGTGAATGAAAGAACATTTATTGAATAGAGTAGAAAACATTGTGACAAAATCTGCTACAGGTGCGTTGAAATGCGTCTCTGTGTGGGAAAGGGTTATAAAAAACTAAAACGGAAAAGCGAAATTAAATACATTTATTCGTTGTCAAGATGAAGTCTATTTGGACGATATCATATAAGTATACTTTACTTCTATCACACCGGCGGCTTTGAAGTTAATGGCATTTAAAGAGATTTGAATATGTATTTGTCCATGATTTGTTGTGGTCATAGCCATTTGTTGGTGTTTCTCGGATTCTTGGATGACATTACCGGGTACAGAAAATATACCGGTCAGACGCTGTTGTCGCATCCTTTAATCAGTTTTTTTCTGCGACAAGGTTCATATATATAAGCCGAATTACGAGAAAACCATCATTGTGGACTCTGCGTAAGTTATCGACCCGGATCAGCCTAAGCATGCCGCGCAGGCTAGCTCGGGCAGACACTTTTCGCCTCCTGTGGATTTTCTGTTTCAGGAATCATTACTCTCTATATATATATACCCCTGAGACGGAATGTGTCGACCCAAGTTAGCCTGCGCGGACTGCGCAAGCTGATCTGGATCGATACATTACGCAGAATCAGGACTCATAACTCTATACCTCTATCCCCGTGATCTGGCTCGATACATTACGTTATGGCCATAATATTTGTTATCTCGTGGAACGGCTCATATATATGACTCGAGGTCTCGTTATAAACTGTATTTAACTCTTTATCATGTCCGGACACCCCTATATCTAACTCTTTATCATGTCAGGACACCCCTGTATCCTACTCTTTATCATGTCCGGACACCCCTATATCTAACTCTTTATCATGTCCGGACACCCCTATATCTAACTCTTTATCATGTCCGGACACCCCTATATCTAACTCTTTATCATGTCCGAACACCCCTATATCTAACTCTTTATCATGTCCGGACACTACTATATCTAACTCTTTATCATGTCCGGACACCCCTATATCTAACTCTTTATCATGTCCGGACACCCCTGTATTTAACTCTTTATCATGTCCGGACACCCCTATATCTAACTCTTTATCATGTCCGGACACCCCTGTATCTAACTCTTTATCATGTCCGGACACCCCTATATCTAACTCTTTATCATGTCCGGATACTCCTATATCTAACTCTTTATCATGTCCGGACACCCCTGTATCTAACTCTTTATCATGTCCGGACACCCCTGTATCTAACTCTTTATCATGTCCGGACACCCCTATATCTAACTCTTTATTATGTCCGGACACTCCTATATCTAACTCTTTATCATGTCCGGACACCCCTATTTCTAACTCTTTATCATGTCCGGACACCCCTGTATCCTACTCTTTATCATGTCCGGACACTCCTATTTTTAACTCTTTATCATGTCCGGACACCCCTATATCTAACTCTTTATCATGTCCGGACACCCCTATATCTAACTCTTTATCATGTCCGGACACCCCTATATCTAACTCTTTATCATGTCCGGACACCCCTGTATCTAACTCTTTATCATGTCCGAACACCTCTATATCTAACTCTTTATCATGTCCGGACACTCCTATATCTAACTCTTTATCATGTCCGGACACCCCTATATCTAACTCTTTATCATGTCCGGACACCCCTATATCTAACTCTTTATCATGTCCGCACACCCCTATATCTAAATCTTTATCATGTCCGGACACCCCTGTATCCTACTCTTTATCATGTCCGGACACTCCTATTTTTAACTCTTTATCATGTCCGGACACCCCTATATCTAACTCTTTATCATGTCCGGACACCCCTATATCTAACTCTTTATCATGTCCGGACACCCCTATATCTAACTCTTTATCATGTCCGGACACTCCTATATCTAACTCTGTATCATGTCCGGACACCCCTGTATCTAACTCTTTATCATGTCCGGACACCCCTGTATCTAACTCTTTATCATGTCCGGACACCCCTATATCTAACTCTTTATCATGTCCGGACACCCCTATATCTAACTCGTTATCATGTCCGGACACCCTATATTTAACTCTTTATCATGTCCGGACACTCCTATATCTAACTCTTTATCATGTCCGGACACCCCTGTATCTAACTCTTTATCATGTCCGGACACCCCTGTATCTAACTCTTTATCATGTCCGAACACCCCTATATCTAACTCTTTATTATGTCCGGACACTCCTATTTCTAACTCTTTATCATGTCCGGACACCCCTGTATCCTACTCTTTATCATGTCCGGACACTCCTATTTTTAACTCTTTATCATGTCCGGACACCCCTATATCTAACTCTTTATCATGTCCGGACACCCCTGTATCTAACTCTTTATCATGTACGGACACCCCTATATCTAACTCTTTATCATGTCCGGACACCCCTGTATCTAACTCTTTATCATGTCCGAACACCTCTATATCTAACTCTTTATCATGTCCGGACACTCCTATATCTAACTCTTTATCATGTCCGGACACTCCTATATCTAACTCTTTATCATGTCCGGACACCCCTGTATCCTACTCTTTATCATGTCCGGACACCCCTGTATCTAACTCTTTATCATGTCCGGACACCCCTATATCTAACTCTTTATCATGTCCGGACACCCCTATATATAACTCTTTATCATGTCCGGACACCCCTGTATCCTACTCTTTATCATGTCCGGACACCCCTGTATCTAACTCTTTATCATGTCCGGACACCCCTATATCTAACTCTTTATCATGTCCGGACACCCCTATATCTAACTCTTTATCATGTCTGGACACTCCTATATCTAACTCTTTATCATGTCCGGACACCCCTGTATCTAACTCTTTATCATGTCCGGACACCCCTGTATCTAACTCTTTATCATGTCCGGACACCCCTATATCTAACTCTTTATCATGTCCGGACACCCCTATATCTAACTCGTTATCATGTCCGGACACCCTATATTTAACTCTTTATCATGTCCGGACACTCCTATATCTAACTCTTTATCATGTCCGGACACCCCTGTATCTAACTCTTTATCATGTCCGGACACCCCTGTATCTAACTCTGTATCATGTCCGAACACTACTATATCTAACTCTTTATTATGTCCGGACACTCCTATTTCTAACTCTTTATCATGTCCGGACACCCCTGTATCCTACTCTTTATCATGTCCGGACACTCCTATTTTTAACTCTTTATCATGTCCGGACACCCCTATATCTAACTCTTTATCATGTCCGGACACCCCTGTATCTAACTCTTTATCATGTACGGACACCCCTATATCTAACTCTTTATCATGTCCGGACACCCCTGTATCTAACTCTTTATCATGTCCGAACACCTCTATATCTAACTCTTTATCATGTCCGGACACTCCTATATCTAACTCTTTATCATGTCCGGACACCCCTATATCTAACTCTTTATCATGTCCGGACACCCCTGTATCCTACTCTTTATCATGTCCGGACACCCCTGTATCTAACTCTTTATCATGTCCGGACACCCCTATATCTAACTCTTTATCATGTCCGGACACCCCTATATCTAACTCTTTATCATGCCCGGACACCCCTGTATCCTACTCTTTATCATGTCCGGACACCCCTGTATCTAACTCTTTATCATGTCAGGACACCCCTATATCTAACTCTTTATCATGTCCGGACACCCCTATATCTAACTCTTTATCATGTCCGGACACCCCTGTATCCTACTCTTTATCATGTCCGGACACCCCTATATCTAACTCTTTATCATGTCCGGACACCCCTGTATCCTACTCTTTATCATGTCCGGACACCCCTGTATCTAACTCTTTATCATGTCCGGACACCCCTATATCTAACTCTTTATCATGTCCGGACACCCCTATATCTAACTCTTTATCATGTCCGGACACCCCTGAATCTTACTCTTTATCATGTTCGGAAACCCCTGTATCCTACTATTTATCATGTCCGGACACCCCTATATCTAACTCTTTATCATGTCCGGACACCCCTATATCTAACTCTTTATCGCTCCTGGACTCCACTATATCTAACTCTTTATAGCGTCCGGACTCCCTTATATCTAACTCTTTATCGCGTCCTGACTCCCCTATATCTAACTCTTTATCATGTCCGGACACCCCTATATCTAACTCTTTATCGCTCCTGGACTCCACTATATCTAACTCTTTATAGCGTCCGGACTCCCTTATATCTAACTCTTTATAGAGTCTTGACTCCCTTATATCTAACTCTTTAACGCGTCCTGACTTCCCTGTTCTAACTCTTTTTCGCATACGGACTTCCCTGTATATAACTCTTTATCGCCTCCGGACTACCTTGTATCTAATTCTGTATCGCCTCCGGACTACCCTGTATCTAACTCTCTATCGCGTCCTGACTTCCTTGTTTTAACTCGTTATCATGTCCTGACTTCCCTGTATCTAACTCGTTATCACCCCGGACTTCCCAGTATATAACTCGTTATCGCCTCCGTACTCCCTTGTATCTATTTCTCTATAGACTCTGGACTCTCCTGTATCTAACTTTTTTGAAATTATTGCACCTGTAAAATACGCGCACATGACAAAGTGGTCACTACGAAATTAGCCTATACATGTATAGAAGCTTAAGTATTTAGGTTTAAACAGAGCAGCAATGTAACCTACAAGTTCATCAAATGACATATAACTAGTACTATTTGATGTAACAAAACACCTGTAGACGCTTCAATGGTCATACTTCCACCTCCGACCTTTGATGTTCTAACATTTGAAATGTTACTCAAAGGAAACTCGCTTTCATAAGAACCTGAAGAATGTGGAATTGATTGGAAAAATAAACTAGTTGGTATATATCTCACTTTGGTTGTTTACAATACGCACGCGACATGACAATACGGGATCCTTTATATAACCAACTAATTTAAATCGTTCACCTGCTTTCATATTTTAGGGTCGTCTGCTTAAAAAAAAATCACTTCTTTAAATCAATTCGTTTGCGTATAGACATATCATCGAGTATTTTTGTCAACGGTGTGTTAACCCTTTCCCTCATACGACAATTCTGCAGCAGACGACTTTGAACGTATTTTGTCAAAACATAGAAAATCTCCATAAGTGAATGGACAACCTATGACTAAAAGTGGAAAACATTGTGGCAAAAGGAGAAATTGCACGTTTTGTGCAATTTCTTCTTTTGTCACTATGTTTTCCAAAAGCCATCTGCTGCAAAGGCGTCGGAAAGCGTCTATATGAGGGAAAGGGTTAACGAATTAATCACGTAGACCCACATAGGGACGCACCTTTCCGCAGACTGATCAACATGTATAATTGTTCGCAAATGTGAACGAAAGTGTAGACTTGAAGTAATCTAATCGGTGTTCGATACCAAGATGAGTCTACACAAACGATCGGTCTAATCTTGGTTTATTTCTGGACGCCTGTCGACTTTGAGTTATAGCAGGTCCACTTGATAATCTAGCGAGTTATTTATTCTAAGCAAAAATGTATCCATCTTGTTGAAAGAACTTGTCTAGAATGAATGGAGCTGATACCAGTTGAAGAAATTCGACAGGATAAAGTTAGACATAGTATATGGGTGTGGATACCATTTCGTAATATATCAAGTAATTTAACTTGAACCATTTGTAACATACAACAAATCTACAACAGGGGACTTTAGATGTATCTAAGCAGATGGAAATGCTCTGTAAATGAAAGTAAAATGTTTGAATAAATCTGAACAAAATGTGGCAAAAGGAGAAATTGTTCCTAATGAGCAATTTCTCCTTTTACAGCAATATTTTCAAAGTCGTCTGCTGGGTTAAAATGCGCATGCACTTGGGAAAGTGTTTACAATTTAGTCTAAGAAATGTGGCATAGAACAGGGAAGGTTTTATTCCCTTTCTAGATGGCCTGGCGAAAATGATTAATGAAAAGGGCAAGGTTAAAATAAACATTTGGATAACTTTCTGATGGCGATTATTTATAAAAGAAGATCGGGAATAAAATAAACAACAGCCACAGGGGCTTATCAGCATAAATATACAGTTAGAAGAGCCTCGCTTAATTGATTCCAAGTGCCTTGTGGTGATAGTAGGCTAATGGGGGGAACGTCATTGATTAATTTGTTCCTTGACGGATCAAGCGTTTATCTGATATGAAATCATAAGTGTCGTCTGCTTCGAACATGTCTGAAGAGTACTGATACATATAGTAGCATCTTGAAAATGGCAAGTTTGATTCTCAGTTTTTTAAAAAAGATAAAAAATATGTATGTGTTCATTTTGTGCAATTGCTCATTTTCAACCAATATTTTCAAAATGTCTGCACCAGAAGAGGCACCACCGGAAGTCCACTCTATCAGTGTAAGAATTAACCTTCCTCTGGCCTGGTATCATTTTACTGAAGGTCACAATACACCAATTAAATTCCTTCTTTGTTTCCATGTAAATCGACCAGTTCCAATGCTCAATTGTCACACTTTCTGATCGTTTCTCATGTATAACACCATATGTCATTGGAAAGAGTTACCGCTATATGCTATAAAACAACCCAAAGAAAATGGTAACCTTCACTATGGACCAGATCGGGTCCGGACTAAACCGGTGTTTCTCTACTTTCACTTTCAAACAATGTCAAAATACTAAAAATGACTAAATCAATAATTTCCAGTGCATCCTATACACATTTATAATGAATTCAAACTCAATGACATATATACATTGCATTATACACTCATTTCTACGCAAACAATGGTTTTAGGGACTATTTGGCGGATGTGTTTGACGTAATTTGACCTGTAAACCGTCTATGGTGTAGTGGTTAGCGCGGACGCGCACGAATATGCACTCTAACGTCGGTCTACTTAGTTGGCAATTGTAATTTGAAATCGTGTCTAACGGAACACGCACATTTTGTATAACCCTTATTTCGCGGACGTGACTTTATAAAACAGTTGCGAACTATTCAAGGAATCCGCCCTGACCGAGTGGTTAGCTTCGGGGATTTGGAACCGGCGCGATGGTCATGGTTGAGTGCTCTTGGGCAAGGCACATCGAGGGCTTGGCGTGAAACAGTTGTATCTAAAATTGGTATTTTTTTACCAAGGTTAATCACCTCGCCATAAAGTCTTTATAAGTGTTAAATCACTTTTCTTGGTAAACAATGTAAATTTAGGTGCCATTGCTCGTTCTGAGCAATGGCACCTAAATTTGCATTGTTTACAAAAGGGTCAAAATTGCCCCTAAACCAGGGTTTTCAAAATAGGTTTTAAGTTACAACCGTTTCACGCCAAGCCCTCGACATGTCCTAACCTATTACTGTTTTGTTTACACAGGGGTCGTGAACAAATTAATTGTCGCCGTTGTATAACTGAAATAATGTTGAAAACGGTGTAAAAAAACCAATAAAACAAAAGCGAACGGTTCAAACTAATATTAACCTGCACACACGTATGATGTATGTGTGTGTTTAATGACAGCTTATTGTAAATTGTATTATACACACGTTTTGGAATGATGCGGAATCTTGATTGGTCAAGTCAAAAATTAAATAAATTGAATCAAATTTATTCAATCGAACAAACGAACTATATGACTACATCGTTGTATTCTCATTTATTGATTAGAAATATAATCGCTAACAGAACGTGTAAGAACTTTGTAAAACATCAATGATAATGAAATCAATTATTTTAAATTAGCCGGTCATGGTGCAGTACCCTGGGACAAGGAACATTAAAGTAATATAACAGAACTAATGTTCAATCAAAGTACATCTTCAATCAAAGAAAAAGGAAAACATTAGTTTAGTCGGATAAGAGTATGAGTGACGCACACAAGGGTAGGGGAAATTCGAAACTATTTCAAACAGTTGTTAGTTTCACATATATTACGTAAGAGACAACTACGAACTGTCCGGTTTTAATTTGGTCTAACCCTTTTACTTCCACAGGCAATTAAAGGCTTTTGCAAACAATGCATATTCAGGTGAGACAGCTCATACCGATCTGTCTCTCTTGAAATCTGCATTGTTTGCCACATAGACATTAACATTTACCAAATTTACTGTTGGACGATAAAATGGAATAGTAAAATGTTTTAACATGTAAGAGTCGACTTTGTGAAATTCGGTTGTGAAAGGGTTAATCAGATAGGATGTCCTTGATATTAGTAATGAAAACTTCCACATATAAACGCTTTCTGTCGACGCCTATGCATCAGTAGACTTTTGATAATATTGTGGGAATAGGAGCAATTTCTTATTTTTTCCACAATGTTTTAAACGTTATCTAATAATTGCCATTCATTTATAGACTAATTTTTACAGATATTTACAAGGTCCTCTGATTTGTTGTATGAGGAAAAGGGTTGTATGCCGTCAATACATTTTCTATGTGGATAACATGTTTATGAAACATGACTTCGCCATGATTCAAATGCATTCTGACCGCAAAGGCAAATGCGATAACTATACGACGCATTAAAAAATAATCTAAGTAAAACCGCATTGGTAGTATATTGTATTTGAGTTATGATGTAAGGGTAAAGTTTTGTGACGACGACTCAGGCGACGACGACGCCAAGAGTATCACAATAGCCCGACTGTTTTCTTTGAAAAAACCCAGACGAGCTAAACATTATAGTAATGGCTTCCCTCCTTATCGCTCAGCATAACCACTGACTCGATGTCCGGATAAATGAACCAGAAGACTGGTAACCTACACAAGAAACACCGGGATATAACTGAGAAACTTACTAATGAACCAGTAGTACTGGTAACCTACACAAGAAACACCGAGATATAACTGATAAACTATTTAATGAACCAGTAGTACTGGTAACATACTCAAGAAACACTGGGATATAACTGAGAAACTAACTAATGAACCAGTAATACTGGTAACCTACTCATGAAACACTGGGATATAACTGAGAAACTAACTAATGAACTAGTAGTACTGGTAACCTACTCAAGAAACACCGGGATATAACTGAGAAACTAACTAATGAACCAGTAGTACAGGCAACCTACACAAGAAACACCGGGATATAACTGAGAAACTAACTTATGAACCAGTAGTACAGGCAACCTACACAAGAAACACCGAGATATAACTGATAAACTAACTAATGAACCTGTAGTACTGGTAACCTACACAAGAAACACCGAGATATAACTGATAAACTAACTAATGAACCTGTAGTACTGGTAATCTTCTTAAGAAACATAGAGATATAACTGAAACACTAACTAATGAACCAGTGATGCTGGTAACCTACCCAAGAAACACCGGGATATAACTGAGCAACTAACTAATGGACCAGTAGTACTGGTAACCTACACAAGAAACACCGGGATATAATTGAGAAACTAACTAATGAACCAATAGTACTGGTAACCTACACATGAAAAACCGGGGATATAACTGAGACACTAACTAATGAACCAGAAGGATTGGTGAACTACTCAAGAAACACCGGGATATAACTGAGAAACTAACTAATGAACAAGTATTACTGGTAACCTATTTAAGAAACACCGAGATATAAATGAGAAACTATTTAATGAACCTGTAGTACTGGTAACATACTCAAGAAACACCGGGATATAACTGAGAAAGTACCTATGCACCAGTAGTACTGGTAACCTATCCATGAAACACCGGGATATAACTGAGAAACTAACTAATAAACCAGTATTACTGGTAACCTACTTAAGAAACACCGTGATATAACTGAGAAACTATTTAATGAACCAGTAGTACTGGTAACATACTCAAGACACACCGGGATATAACTGAGAAAGTACCTATGCACCAGTAGTACTGGTAACCTATCCATGAAACACCGAGATATAACTGAGAAACTAACTAATGAACTAGTAGTACTGGTAACCTACTCAAGAAACACCAGTATATAACTGTGAAAGTAACTAATGAACCAGTAGTACTGGTAACCTACCCAAGAAACACCGGGATATAACTAAGAAACAAACTAATGAACCAGTAGTACTGGTAATCTACTTAAGAAATACCGGGATATAACTGAGAAATTAACTAAAGAACCAGTAGTACTGGTAATCAACTTAAGAAACACCGGGATATAACTGAGAAACTAACTAATGAACTAGTACTACTGGTAACTTACTCAAGAAAAACCGGGATATTGCTGATAAATTTACTATCGAAACAATAGTACATGTAACCTACCCAAGAAACACCGTGATATAACTAAGAAACTAACTAATGAAGCAGTAGTACTGGTAACCTACCCAAGAAACACCAATATATAACTGAGAAACTAACTAATAAACCTGTAGGACTGGTAAACTACTTAAGAAACACCGGAATATAACTGAGAAACTAATTATAAACCAGTAGTACTGGTAATCTACCCAAGAAACACCGGGATATAATTGAGAAACTAACTATTGAAGCAGTAGTACTGGTAACCTACACAAGAAACACCGAGATATAACTGAGAAACTAATTAATAAACCAGTAGTACTGGTAACCTACCCAAGAAACACCGGGATATAACTGAGAAACTAACTAATGAACCAGTAGGACTGATAACCTACTTAAGAAACACCGGGATATAACCGAGAAACTTACTAATTAACCAGTAGTAATGGTAACTTACTCAAGAAACACCGTGATATAATTAAGAAACTAACTAATGAAGCAGAAGTACTGGTAACCTACACAAGAAACACCGGGATATAACTCAGCAACTAACTAATGAACCACTAGGACTGGTAACCTACTAAAGAAACACCGGGATATAACTGGGAAAGTAACTAATGAACCAGTAGTACTGGTAACTTACTCAAGAAACACCGGGATATAACTGAGAAACTGATTAATGAAGCAGTAGAACTGGTAACCTACCCAAGAAACACCGAGATATAACTGAGAAACTAACTAATGAACCTGTAGTACTGGTAACCTACTCAAGAAACACCAGGATATAACTGAGCAACTAACTAATGAACCAGTAGTACTGGTACCCTAGCCATGAAACACCGGGATATAAATGAGAAAGTAACTAATGAACCAATAGTACTGGTAACCTACTATATAAACACCGGGATATAACTGAGAAACTAACTAATGAACCAGTAGTACTGGTAACCTACTCAAGAAACACCGGGATATAACTGAGCAACTAACTAATGAACCAATAATACTGGTAACCTACACAAGAAACACCGGGATATAACTGAGAAAGTAACTAATGAACCAGTAGTACTGGTAACCTACTCAAGAAACACCGGGATATAATTGAGAAAGTAACTAATTGACCAGTAGTACTGGTAACCTACTTAAGAAACACCGGGATATAACTGAGAAAGTAACTAATGAACCAGTAGTACTGGTATCCTACTCAAGAAACACCGGGATATAACTGAGCAACTAACTAATGAACCAGTAGTACTGGTAACCTACTCATGAAACACTGGGATATAACTGAGAAAGTAACTAATGAACCAGTAATACTGGTAACCTACTCATGAAACACTGGGATATAACTGAGAAAGTAACTAATGAACCAGTAGTACTGGTAACCTACTCAAGAAACACCGGGATATAATTGAGAAAGTAACTAATTGACCAGTAGTACTGGTAACCTACTTAAGAAACACCGGGATATAACTGAGAAAGTAACTAATGAACCAGTAGTACTGGTAACCTACTTAAGAAACACCGGGATATAACTGAGAAAGTAACTAATGAACCAGTAGTACTGGTAACTTACTCAAGAAACACCGGGATATAATTGAGAAAGTAACTAATGAACCAGTATTACTGGTAACCTACTCAAGAAACACCCGGATATAACTGAGAAACTAACTAATGAACCAGTAGTACTGGTAACCTACTCAAGAAACACAGGGATATAACTGAGAAAGTAACTAATGAACCAGTAATACTGGTAACCTACTCATGAAACACTGGGATATAACTGAGAAAGTAACTCATGAACCAGTAGTACTGGTAACCTACTCAAGAAACACCGGGATATAATTGAGAAAGTAAATAATTGACCAGTAGTACTGGTAACCTACTTAAGAAACACCGGGTTATAACTGAGAAAGTAACTAATGAACCAGTAGTACTGGTAACCTACTCTAGAAACACCGGGATATAATTGAGAAAGTAACTAATTGACCAGTAGTACTGGTAACCTACTTAAGAAACACCGGGATATAACTGAGAAACTAACTAATGAACCAGTAGTACAGGCAACCTACACAAGAAACACCGGGATATAACTGAGAAACTAACTAATGAACCAGTAGTACAGGCAACCTACACAAGAAACACAGAGATATAACTGAGAAACTAACTAATGAACCAGTAGTACTGGTAACTTACACAAGAAACACCGAGATATAACTGATAAACTAACTAATGAACCTGTAGTACTGGTAATCTTCTTAAGAAACATTTAGATATAACTGAAACACTAACTAATGAACCAGTGATACTGGTAACCTACCCAAGAAACACCGGGATATAACTGAGCAACTAACTAATGAACCAGTAGTACTGGTAACCTACACAAGAAACACCGGGATATAATTGAGAAACTAACTAATGAACCAATAGTACTGGTAACCTACACATGAAAAACCGGGATATAACTGAGATACTAACTAATGAACCAGAAGGATTGGGGAACTACTCAAGAAACACCGGGATATAACTGAGAAACTAACTAATGAACAAGTATTACTGGTAACCTATTTAAGAAACACCGAGATATAACTGAGAAACTATTTAATGAACCAGTAGTACTGGTAACATACTCAAGAAACACCGGGATATAACTGAGAAAGTACCTATGCACCAGTAATACTGGTAACCTATCCATGAAACACCGAGATATAACTGAGAAACTAACTAATAAACCAGTATTACTGGTAACCTACTTAAGAAACACCGTGATATAACTGAGAACCTATTTAATGAACCAGTAGTACTGGTAACATACTCAAGACACACCGGGATATAACTGAGAAAGTACCTATGCACCAGTAGTACTGGTAACCTATCCATGAAACACCGAGATATAACTGAGAAACTAACTAATGAACTAGTAGTACTGGTAACCTACTCAAGAAACACCGGTATATAACTGTGAAAGTAACTAATGAACCAGTAGTACTGGTAACCTACCCAAGAAACACCGGGATATAACTGAGAAACAACCTAATGAACCAGTAGTACTTGTAATCTACTTAAGAAACACCGGGATATAACTGAGAAATTAACTAAAGAACCAGTAGTACTGGTAATCAACTTAAGAAACACCGGGATATAACTGAGAAACTAACTAATGAACTAGTACTACTGGTAACTTACTCAAGAAAAACCGGGATATTGCTGATAAATTTACTATCGAAACAATAGTACATGTAACCTACCCAAGAAACACCGTGATATAACTAAGAAACTAACTAATGAAGCAGTAGTACTGGTAACCTACCCAAGAAACACCGATATATAACTGAGAAACTAATTAATAAACCAGTAGTACTGGTAACCTACCCAAGAAACACCGGGATATAACTGAGAAACTAACTAATGAACCAGTAGTACTGGTAACCTACTTAAGAAACACCGATTTATAACTGAGAAACTAACTATTGAAGCAGTAGTACTGGTAATCTACACAAGAAACACCGGGATATAACTGAGAAACTAATTAATAAACCAGTAGTACTGGTAACCTACCCAAGAAACACCGGGATATAACTGAGAAACTAACTAATGAACCAGTAGGACTGATAACCTACTTAAGAAACACCGGGATATAACCGAGAAACTTACTAATTAACCAGTAGTAATGGTAACTTACTCAAGAAACACCGTGATATAATTAAGAAACTAACTAATGAAGCAGAAGTACTGGTAACCTACACAAGAAACACCGAGATATAACTGAGCAACTAACTAATGAACCACTAGGACTGGTAACCTACTACAGAAACACCGTGATATAACTGGGAAAGTAACTAATGAACCAGTAGTACTGGTAACTTACTCAAGAAACATCGGGATATAACTGAGAAACTGATTAATGTAGCAGTAGAACTGGTAACCTACCCAAGAAACACCGAGATATAACTGAGAAACTAACTAATGAACCTGTAGTGATGGTAACCTACTCAAGAAACACCTGAGCAACTAACCAATGAACCAGTAGTACTGGTACCCTAGCCATGAAACACCGGGATATAAATGAGAAAGTAACTAATGAACCAATAGTACTGGTAATCTACTCTATAAACACCGGGATATAACTGAGAAACTAACTAATGAACCAGTAGTACTGGTAACCTACTCAAGAAACACCAGGATATAACTGAGCAACTAACTAATGAACCAGTAATACTGGTAACCTACACAAGAAACACCGGGATATAACTGAGAAAGTAACTAATGAACCAGTAGTACTGGTAACCTACTCACGAAACACTGGGATATAATTGAGAAAGTAACTAATTGACCAGTAGTACTGGTAACCTACTTAAGAAACACCGGGATATAACTGAGAAAGTAACTAATGAACCAGTAGTACTGGTATCCTACTCAAGAAACACCGGGATATAACTGAGCAACTAACTAATGAACCAGTAATACTGGTAACCTACTCATGAAACACTGGGATATAACTGAGAAAGTAACTAATGAACCAGTAATACTGGTGACCTACTCATGGAACACTGGGATATAACTGAGAAAGTAACTAATGAACCAGTAGTACTGGTAACCTACTCAAGAAACACCGGGATATAATTGAGAAAGTAACTAATTGACCAGTAGTACTGGTAACCTACTTAAGAAACACCGGGATATAACTGAGAAAGTAACTAATGAACCAGTAGTACTGGTAACTTACTCAAGAAACACCGGGATATAATTGAGAAAGTAACTAATGAACCAGTAGTACTGGTAACCTACTCAAGAAACACCGGGATATAACTGAGAAACTAACTAATGAACCAGTAGTACTGGTAACCTACTTAAGAAACACCGGGATATAACTGAGAAAGTAACTAATGAACCAGTAATACTGGTAACCTACTCATGAAACACTGGGATATAACTGAGAAAGTAACTCATGAACCAGTAGTACTGGTAACCTACTCAAGAAACACCGGGATATAATTGAGAAAGTAACTAATTGACCAGTAGTACTGGTAACCTACTTAAGAAACACCGGGATATAACTGAGAAAGTAACTAATGAACCAGTAGTACTGGTAACCTACTCAAGAAACACCGGGATATAATTGAGAAAGTAACTAATGCACCAGTAGTACTGGTAACCTACTCAAGAAACACCGGGATATAATTGAGAAAGTAACTAATGAACAAGTAGTACTGGTAACCTACTCAAGAAACACCGGGATATAACTGAGAAACTAACTAATGAACCAGTAGTACTGGTAACCTACTCAAGAAACACCGGGATATAATTGAGCAACTAACTAATGAACCAGTACTACTGGTAACCTACTCAAGAAACACCGGGATATAATTGAGAAAGTAACTAATGAACCAGTAGTACTGGTAACCTACTCAAGAAACACCGGGATATTATTTCTCCTTTTGTCATAATGTTTTCAAAAGTCGTATGCTGCAGATGCTTGAACATGCGGGAAATGGTTAACACATGCATGTAGCATGGGGAGGAGATTTGTTCGATATCGTTGTACCAGTATTGATAGTAACGGACGTTAAGTTTAATCAATTATTATCACATTGATGCCCATACACGAACAGGAACACTCGAATTAAAACCATTTACTTCAGGGGGAAACTATTCCTCGAACAGTTTCCCACTGAAGTCGCGAACGGTCGTCTCTAACAAGGGAAGGATTTCAGAGAGCAGTTTCCCACTGAAGTCGCGATTCGTCGTCTGTAACAAGGGAAGGGTATCAGGGAACAGTTTCCCATTGAAGTCGCGAACTGTCGTCTGTAACAAGGTAAGGGTCTCGAGGAATAGTTTCCCCCTGAAGTAAATGGTTTTAATTGGAGTGTTCCTGTTCGTGTCGGGGCATCAATGTGATAATAATTGATTAAACTTAACGTCCGTTACTATCAATACTGGTACAATGATATCGAACAAATCTCCTCCCCATGCTACATGCACGTGTTAACCATTTCCCGCATGTTCAAGCATCTGCAGCAGACGACTTTTGAAAACATTGTGACAAAAGGAGAAATTGCTCAAAACGAGCAATTTCTCCTTTTGCGACAATAATTTCACACTTTTTCAGTATTATACTTACAATTATAGAGACTTTCCATATTTTTTAGTAGACATTTTGTAAAGTCGTCTGCTGCAGGTTTACTATATATATACTATATTAAGAATTTAAAATATTCGAAGTTAGTGTGAAAACTCTATACATAACTCGAACACGATGATAACTCGAACACGTCGATAACTTGAACACGACGATAACTCGAACACGTCGATAACTTGAACACGACGATAACTCGAATACGTCGATAACTCGAACATGGCGATCACTCGAACACGTCGATAACTCGAAGTAGGTGATTTGTCTCTTTCAAGTTGGATTGATTGATTTGGGTTTTTAACGACGTTTCCAACCAATGTTCAGTCATATCACGTAGGCCAGTTCACCTTCTCACGTGTTTCGTGGATTTCTCACAGCAGTACTCCACACAACATTCTTTTCAAGCAACTGGCTGCTTTTCCACATTGGCTCTTAGCCCATTGATGGGAGAGGAATGACGCTTGTCACAGTGGATTTTGTCAAATGTCGGAAAGAATGTTGGCCGAGCTGGGGGTTCGAACTCGATGTATTCGCAGACTCGCCCGAACCTTCACCGAAATTGATTTTCATCAAGGCCCTTAATTGCCTGACGCAGCTCCGTCCAATCTTAAAGGTTAACCAAAAAGGTCAGAAGTGGCAAGCGATTGTTTAATCAGGAAATTAAAACCATATCGAGGCATTTTAGTCGTTTATTCTACGGCACCTGTCAAATAGACGAGGGCAATTCAACATCTAAATATTTACTCGGAGCAATTTACTCTCGTTTTCACAGTTTATGTACAAAACATTGAGGTCAAGCTACTATCAGTTCGATGCTGGGCTATCTGTAAATATCCGAAGTTATATATAATTGAACGCTCCTGATACGGATCGTATTCCATGTTCTAAATGTATTATTTGACCTCCATACCGCATTTTGTTGGTACTCGACATTCCCGCCTCGGTGGTGTAGTAGTAGAGCGTCCGCGCCTCGGACGCGGGAGGTTGCCGGTCTCCGGCTGTGTCTTGCCAAATACTTGAACAATGGTAATAGCGGTATTCCCTCTTCGACCGACTGGCTTGCAGTTTCATGATAAATGGACCACAAGTACTAGTCACTTACCAGTTATATAACTGAAAGGTTGATTGAAGTGGCGTTAAAGACCGAACAACAAAACATCATTCTTTGATTAAACCCTTAACCCTTTCCCTCATATAGACGCTTTATGACGCCTCTGCAGCAGACGGCTTTTTGAAAACATAGTGACAAAAGAAGAAATTGCTCAAAACGAGCAATTTCTCCTTTTGACACAATGTTTTCCACTTTTAGTCATAGCTTATCCATTCAATTATAGAGATATTTTATGTTTTGACAAAATATGTTCAAAGTCGTCTGCTGCAGCATTGTCGTATGAGGGAAAGGGTTAAAATAGGGGTTAATTGATTAACAAGATAGATGTGATGGATCAAATACAAATTGTCTCTCCTTTCCTTTTCTTGACCCAAAAAGCCATTTGACAATTGTGTATGCATTACTATGTGTCCGATGGTGCCTCTGGTCCAATTGCTTAGGTTCTTTTCGGATCATCACCTTAAAAATCTTCTCATAAACAAATATGAAACTTCCCCGTTAAGTTATATATAGATTTCAAATGATTGTATAACTATAACATATCATTTAGGAAGTAGATCATTATATCCCAATGCTGTACCCGCGACTTTTAAAAGTGTAGAATTGGTTAAACTTCAGAACAAATGTTAGCGGATTTGCACTTAACTATTGGTTTAATGATAACCTCATTCAGCTACGTGTCGAACAATGTCAATACTTCACATGTAAGTATACAGAACACCAATATACTGATTATCTTGATATACCAAACGAGTTATGTTACAATAGCTTCAATGGGTGGCACTTATATTAGCGTCCGGTCGTAACGTGGCAACACACTAGATACATACGACCCCTTATAAACCGACCGATTGATAAATTAAATGGAGACCTCTTTAAGAGACTGGCTGCACAGGCCTAACAATTTAATGCACGCGAACCAAATTATACTAACCGATTGAACTTCTTAATTGACATCTCTTTAAGTGGATGTAATACCTCGTGGCGTTAGTAACAACAACAATACGACTCCTGTGTATCGGTTAACTGACCACTCGATCAACTTATTTATGCCTATAGCTTTAAAGGTGTGCATCTGTTTCAGCGACCGGTCGTAATGTAAATAATTCAGACCACTGTAAACTGACTTACCAGATAAACCGAGTAATTACGCTTTCCTCAGCGCCAGGCATGTGCACACAGGTGACCGTGTTATCATGTACAATACATGATGTTAATCCCTAAAATCCAGAATTTTGAGAATTTTGTATCGTTCTCGTGTTATTTGCAGATGCATTGTCTACATGATTAACACGAGGAAGTAAGTTAGAGGGTTAAAGGATGGGCGAGTAGCAAAACTTTCCCTAAAATGTGTTAAATGTATTTCGAGGGCTTGGCGTGAAACGGTTGTAACTTAATTGGTATTTTTTTTACCAAGGTTAATCACCTCGCCATAAAGTCTTTATAAGCGTTAAATCATTTAACTTGGTAAACAATGGAAATTTAGGTGCCATTGCTCGTTCTGAGCAATGGCACCTAAATTTGCATTGTTTACAAAGGGGTTAAAATTGCCCCTAAACCAGGGTTTTCAAAATAGGTTTTGAGTTACAACCGTTTCACGCCAAGCCCTCGATTTCAAGACTCCTCTAAAATCCAACCGCAGAGTGAAAGATAAGAAAGAAAAAAATGCCAAATGAAATGAATAATTATTGAGATGCAATGAATTGTTAGTTTGAGCTATATGGGAGGGTGAAGAGTGTGTTGCGAGTTAAATGATTCGTTTGGTTTCAGAAGCGTCTACCAGGTATATAACTCGTGGTTACAATAGTGCTGAGTATTTGTAGTAGAGCCATACTCGTATACACACGGGATTCAAACAGGTGAAAGGATTTATAACAAATTAACGAAAATGATTTTCTTTTTATGTGATTTATCTTATTTGTTTGCGACCAATTGTAGGTTGACTCGTTGTTTCTGCTTCGATAACTCACAAACTCACAACGTTTAGTGTATTAAGTATTAGTATTTAGTTTGTGATCTTACTTTAATTCGCAGTTTACACGCGGTATTTAAACAAGTGAAAGAAAGGGTTGATTCCAAATCAACGGAAAGGATTATTCTTGTGATTTGTCGACATTGTTTGTGATTAAATTAAATTGCGCGTAAAGCTTAAATTCAACAATTTAACTTTATACCAGTGTAATAATAACGGGTGTACTGAGATTTGAGATCGTTTCGCAAGTGTCGTCTGATTTATATACTTATTTATAAAATAAAGCAAAAGTCGTAAAGCATAAATTATCATCTAAAATAGAATGGCTCTTATCTGAATGTTCTGCTTCAAAAAGTCACAATGTTCGAATTGGTTTACTCTTTCCCACATGTAGACGACTTTTGAAAACATTGTGACACATTAATGAGCAATTTCCCCTTGTGCCACAATGTTTAAACTTTATTCAATAATTTTACTTTCGTTTATCTAGATTAGTCATAGTTTTGAGTGGATCTGTTTTTAAAACCATTGCTGCCAATTTGCTGTATGTGTTAAAGACTTAAGAGAATTTAAAGTCACATCGATGTGTATGTGGTCGCGTTTAATTAGTGTGTAAGTGTGTCGTATGTGGTTTCCGACTTAATTGCAATTTGGTCGTTATTTCATATTTGAGCCATCGGAAAACCGATCTCCGAAGGTTTTGAAAAGAATGTTAATTGCGGTTGAATCAACACCGTTTAAACGTGTTTTTTCTTTTCTTTCCGTAATGCTGTATCACTGTGATTTAACTGAAATAATGTTGAAATTGGCGTCCTAATCAGATTACGAGGAGACGCATGCTGATCTAGATCTTCGTTGTTCCCAAAGAAGTCCCGAAGGTCGCTTTTCGGGTGACGTGGCCCGTTGCACGTGCGACACGAAGTGTAGAATAATAAAGATGCAATATTTCCCGCAAAACATGGCTTGTGCTGAACATGCAAAATATAAGAAAGAAAAAAATAAATGTATTCTTAAGTGGTAGTTTGTCACGAATATTCAGTTATTTCCGAGACCGCCTCGGTGATGTAGAGGTAGAGCGTACGCCTCGGGTGCTCGAGGTCGCGGGTTCCACACCCGGCCGTGTCATACCAAAGTCAAGGTTGTGTGGTTAGCAAATACGACTGACTGGCTGGTGTCAGAATAAATGGAAACGCCGTGATATAACTGAAATAGTGCTGAAAGCGGCGTTAAACACCGTACAATTATTGGTTATGTAGGACGAGTAATACTACTAAATCTTCGAGCCTTACCTCCTTTACCCTTTCCCTCATAAAGAAGCTTTCTGACGCCTCGTATGAGGGAAAGGGTTAACACATATATTTCACTCTTTATTAACATTTCCCCTCTTACGACAATTCTGCAGCAGACGACTTTGAACATATTTTGTCAAATAATGGAAAATCTCTATAATTGAATGGATAACCTATGACAAAAAGTGTAAAAACATTGTGACAAAAGGAGAAATTGCACGTTTTGTGCAATTTCTTCTTTTGTTACTATGTTTTCAAAAAGTCGTCTGCTGCAGAAACATTTCACGGTTCACGATCCTAAGTTAATCTATAGTATCCGCTAGATGACGTATAAAGTCTCGAAATCTTACTATAAGTAAACAATGATCAAACGTTGACATAGAAACGAAACAATTTTAAAAGAAAACTGGTTGAACAAGTGCAAAGACATAATTACATCAATGAATAACGCCACGCGAAAATCGACCCTCGAAACGGTTTTTACTTTTAGATCAGTGGCGATTCCGATCTGAATACTTAACCGTCTAATCTTCAATCGGCTAAACCAAACTGCATGAAGCTTGTAGATTATTTTATAAAATGAATTCTGATCAGGACTGACCCGGATCAGATTGCGGGAATGCAAAGACTTATCTGGGTTTTAACTGGTCGAAACCTTCCGAGAACGGTTTTTCACATGGTGCGGTTGAATACTGTTGTCGCCAATTTCTTGGTCTTTATATATCTCTGAATGAAAACATTTTTTTTTTTTAATTGATAGCTTTCTAAAGATATATCTTTTTTAATTAACCCTTCCCACATATAGACGCGTTCTGACGCCTCTGGAAAAGACGACTTTTGAAATCATTGTGGAAAAAGGAGAAATTGCTCATTATGAGCAATTTCACTTTTTGCCATAATAATTTCAACTCTTTAATCATACTATTTTCTATATTTTGGATTTGATCATTCAAAAATCGTTTGCTGCAGATTTATTATATGTGGGAAAGGGTTAAATAAAGAGAGTATAAACGTGTGTTGATATTTAGATATGATGTTAGAAATACTCGCCGTGTCGTCTGTGTTATTATGTTGTGTGTTGCTGTGTTCGTGGATTACCGGACGACACAAACTTCCGCCAGGACCAAACGGATATCCGGTCTGCGGGAATACTTTCCAAATAGATACTGATCGAATACATCACGATTTAAAGAAGTTCAGTGACAAATACGGAGCTATTTTTAAATTGAAATTAATGGGAACACGTGTTATTACATTGACGTCATCTCGAATTTTAAAATACGCCTTTAAACTCTCTCCCTGTGATAATCATACGAACGATCGGTCTGGGAATTCTACGGCTGATGTGTTTTACGGAAGGAAAGACATCGGGTCTGCTAATTATAGTAACATCACGGAATTCCTACGAGAATTTCATTACATTGGGATTCACCAGTTTTTATCGGGAAAACATTGGTTCGAAACAACATGTGACCTCGAAATTAAGAAATTACATTTGAGTTTGATTGGATCACCGGGAAAAGATATCAATCCACAAGAGCCAATCAGAACTTACTTTAAAAACTTGTGTTCCATTTTGGTAAGTTTATTTTGATTGCTATAAACATACCTTACCCACCACAAACCAACTGTAGATAATATGTGAAATCTATGTCAATTCTTAGCATGCATGTGGTTTACCTTTTACAAAAGCATTTAGAGGCAATTGTAGCAGGCGACTTTTAAATACAGTGTGGCAAAGGAGAAAGTGCTAATAATGAGCAATGTCTCCCTTTGCCGCAACGATATTACATTTATTAAATAATTATAATTTCATTTTTAGAGATTTTCCATAGGTTTTGTCAAAGTCGTCTGCTGTAAGTATGTGGGGAAAAGCATCCTAATTACTGTTTGACGCATACCTGTTTAGTGTCGTCTGCTTTAACAACTCATGAGGGAAATATGTAACATCCAAACAAATGGAGGCAGCATTTTGTCACTGCTTGCAATAGAGACGTTTCTTGTTTTCGGATATAACTCCCTTTCCGACAATGCATTTTGTTTAAAAGTCTTCTGTTGCCACTTAGAAATCTGTGGTATCAGTGTTATGGATAATAACCTTGGTAATGGGGGAGGCTTATCAGTAAATGTCAGTGTTGAACACGTTGAAATATTCAATAAAAAACAAGATTCTTAAGTAGAATTAATTATTTTCGAATGTCGTCTGCTACAATCAAGTCCAAAAGTTATTACTTTATAACGTAGAGGGTTAATGTACATCTATATGACTATACATGAGAGTGTAGAATGTTTTGGTTCATCAACCGTGTTATTTTTTTATTTTGATGTATCATAATTTTTATGAAAAATGACTTTTATCAAATATAATTACAAATTGGCTCCAAGCAATTTTGTTACAGTTGAACAAACATACACACCATGTGAATTATTTCCGTTTTGTTTAGTGAGGGATCGTTTTTGTTTTTAGGTTGGGGTCTGGGTTTGTTCGGCCACACATATCGTACTGTGATGACAGAACTAACAAAGTATATCACGCGTACTATTTGAGGGTTACGAATGGCTGTTCTAATCAAACTGGTGTCGTCGAATTAAAAGTTAGCTTTCAATTGTATGGGAAGTTGTGTTTGCAACATATACAATTGCAACTGTTGCTTCAATGTTGTTTAATCTTGACAAACATGTAAACCAATGTTCTACGACAACGAGTGCTAATATTGTTTAACATTGACAAACATGTACTTATAAACCAATATTCTACGGCATCGAGTGCTAATATTGTTTAAAATTGACAAACATGTACTTATAAACCAATGTTCTACGACAACGAGTGCTAATATTGTTTAAAATTGACAAACATGTACTTATAAACCAATGTTCTACGGCATCGAGTGCTAATATTGTTTAACATTGACAAACATGTACTTATAAACCAATGTTCTACGGCATCGAGTGCTAATATTGTTTAAAATTGACAAACTTGTACTTATAAACCAATGTTCTACGAAAGCGAGTGCTAATATTGTTTAAAATTGACATGCATGTAATAATAATCCGGACTGTATCAGATGCAGGAGGTCGCAAGCTCGATCCCTGGCCGGGTCCTACCAAATTCTTTAAACACAATAGTAATGACTGCCTTCCTTGGCGCTCAGGGTTGCGGGACGACTGACTGACTGACTGGTGTCAGGATAAATGGACCAGTAGCACTGGTAAATTACCCAGGTAAACGCCATGATATAACCATAGGCGTCCAAGTTTTTAATTTTTCATAATGACCGAAAAAAAAACCACATGATCGTGTTTCTATAAATATTAAAACGTCTCTCTATATGGTTCATATGATACAATATATATATTAATAATTCAGACGCCTGTGCCGAGCCCCGGTAGTTCAGTCGGTAGCGACGCGGGCTGTCAATCCAGGGGTTGTGAGTTCGAAACCCGGCTCGGCCAACTTTCTTTCCGACGATTGACAACAGTCAATGCGACATGCGTCATTCGTCTTCCACCAATGGGCTTAGTCTATGTGGAAAAGTAGCCAGTTGATTGGGAAGATTGTTGTGTGGAGTACTGGTGTGAGAAAACCAGGAAATGCATGAGTAGGTGAACTGTCCGCAGTGATATAACTGAGAAATTGTTAAAAACGGCGTTAAACCCCAAACAAACAAATCAGACGCCTGTGATATAAATGACTGACACATTATTGACAGCGGTGTAAAACACCAAGCAATCAAGCGACTGTAAAACATATAGTCATAACTTGACATACATGTAATTATAAACCTCTGGACTTCGATAATATTGTCTAAACATGACATACATGAAATTATAAACCGCTGTACCAAGACAGCGAGCGCTTATATTGTCTAAACATGACATACATGGACGTCCTTACTTAGTTCGCTCAAAACATAACAACAACACTACTCTATGGTGTGCGTACAGGGAGACACGTGTATTGGCAGACGACACACATATATACATATATACAACAGGCATATGTTTGTAATGAAAACATAACAGCAATGTAAAAGAAATACATGTATGTACCGGTACTCAAACATCAGTTACTGCGTATGGCAGACTCGCCCAGGAACAACCAGAGATAAAACTAATAGTAAAAACTCTGGAAACCTGTGTCCATGCCATGAAACCCCATTTGCAGTATTAATCCTTAATATATCATTTAATAATGTATGAGTATACTCATATGTATTGAACTTTAAGTTCTGTCTATGTATAACTTATTAAACATAACTGAAATAAGAATACTGTCTAACAAAGATTTCCAAACAGAAATAAAAACATAATTCCCTTCTCAAATAATATATAACATGTGATATTATTTCCATTTCAAACATCTAACATGTGATATAACCAAGAAATATCGAATATTAAATTTTAAAGATGCGACTTGTCTCGCTAGAAGTTAGTTTTCGAAACGGCCAAGCTATAAATAGCTATCGCACATACATCTCGTGCGTATACAAATCCGGTTTTATAGCTTCCTCCGTGAGGACAAAGGAACTCAGCTATTCATAGTAAATGAAAATGTCATTCAAGAGGGTTCTTTAAGCTAATGAGTAAATACCATAGATGTTAGTAAAAAAAAGCAACCACAACATTTCTTTTCGATCACATAATGGCTAAGTAATATATATCGGAATGAAAGCGACCCAGATCAGGTCAATCGCCTCGGTGGTGTAGTGGTAGAGCGTCCGCCTCGGGTGTGGGAGGTCGCGTGTTCGATCAACCGGTCGGATCATGCCAAATACTTTAAAACTGGAAGTAATGCGGGGTAAGCATTACGACTGACTGTCTGGTGTCAGGATAAATGAACTAGTAGTACTGGTAGTTCCTTACCCAGGAAACGTCTTGATATAACTGAACAATTGTTGAAGGTGGCGTAAAACACCAACAATCAATCAATCAATCCAGTGAAACGTCAACGGTGTTCGCGATAAACGACCTTGGTGCTCACGATAAACGACCTTGGTGTTCACGATAAACGACCTTGGTGTTCGCGATAAACGACCTTGGTGCTCACGATAAACGACCTTGGTGTTCGCAATAAACGACCTTGGTGCTCACGATAAACGACCTTGGTGCTCACGATAAACGACCTTGGTGTTCGCGATAAACGACCTTGTTGCTCACGATAAACGACCTTGGTGTTCGCGATAAACGACCTTGGTGCTCACTAAAAACGACCTTGGTGTTCGCGATAAACGACCTTGGTGTCCGCGATAAACGACCTTGGTGTTCACCATAAACGACCTTGGTGTTTCAGTTATATAACGGTTGTCAGTTCACAATTGATTCTGTAAGAGTTATACATATAATTTGACCCGTGATTCTTGACCCCTCCAAATTAGTTATTTGAGCAGTGCTAAAAAAAAAAAACCTTTACGTGATTGTTACATGTGTGGTGTAAAACAAAAGACCTGCATCCATGCCAAAGATCGTAATCGATACTGCTATACAAACGGTTCTTGAAACCTGTTATGACTAATTTGCGAACAGTGCTCAGCTAGATCAGGCTGGTCGATTGTGATGGCTCATCTGGAGCTACACTTGACGCAAATACCGTTAGATTGTTTTTTCGCAGAGCTCCGCTAAAATGTAAACATTGACCTCTGGCTTCCTGCAACATGCCACTCGCAACAACATTATTTGAACTACTGTACTCATATACACGTTTATTAATCATATCAAAGCTAACAATCAAAATTGTACGTGCAGCAGAATATCCGCAGTTTCTCTCTCTCACTGTATAGATAACTTGGCTGTCATCACAACGACAGTTTATGTGAAAACATGCACTTGTTCTGAACGTAAATTGATCATAGATGAACATTTACAAGTCGCGAACGTCTGGCAATGCACATAAAAGCTTTAAAAAAATGTAACGCTACTCTTGTTTACGAATTTCATATGAGCCGTTCCACGAGAAAACCAACATTGTGGACTCTGCGTAATGTATCGATCCACATCAGCCTAAGCATGCCACACATGCCTATCCGGATATACACTTTTCGCTTCCTATGGATTTTCTGTTTCAGGAATCACTACTCTATACATCTATCCCCCTAAGACGGAATGTGTCGGCCGGATCAGTCTGCGCGGACAGCGCAGGCTGATCTGGTCGATACATTACGCAGATGTCTATCGCTGCAGCTGTATTTTGGGGCATTTTCCCCGAGAAAACCAACATTATGGACTCAGCGTAATGTATCGAATCGAATCCTGGCCGACAATTTCGTTCTCATGGGGATAGACGTATAGAGTATTGATTCCTGAAACAGAAAATCCACAGGAGGCGAGAACTCTCTGTCCGGATTAGCCTGCGCGGCATGCTTAGGCTGATCCGGGTCTAAACGAGTCCACAATGTTGGTTTTCTTGTGGAACGGCTCATATATATTACAACATTGCTTGGTGTCCTGACATACAACTATGTCAATTAACATATTATGTCATTAGCGGTATGTGCAATATCTTAAACAGATATCAACAATTTGCATTCACAATAGACGACATTTGAATACAATATGGCAAGTTATAAAAAAATGAAACCGTTATTGCGCGGGTGCATCAGCACCAGTGCATATATTGAAAACTATCACTGGTGCAATGGGCTTGCGTATGCGTCGTGTTAATCGTTTTGATCGCGCATGCGCCGTATTTTACCGTCAGCTCTCGGATATTTCGGTAGCTAACATATTATACCAAGATCGGCATGCGCATTCATGTATTCGAATCTTGGTCTAAACCCTGTCCGAGATGTAGACGCCTCTCAATGCATTTACAACATACGTATTCTGGAAACGGCGTGGAAAAAGGAGAAATTAATCATATTGAGCAATTTATTCTTTTGTCTTAATGTTTTTGACTTTATTTTATAATAATCTTTCATTTAGAAAGTTTTATCAGTTTAAAATGTGCTGTATATAGAAAGTGTTAATTTTTTAAGTGTCAATTTCTTACAACAATTGTAATAACTTTAAATTGTTCGAGGACGAAGATTTCAGATCCAAACCTTCATGTATAACTCAACAAATTTGACATGGTCCTAAACTTTGTGTATAACTCAACAAACTTGACATGGTGCTGTCCTTTGTGTAAAACTTAACAAACTTGACATGGTCCTGACCTTTGTGTATAACTCAACTAACTTGACATGGTCCTGATCT
>JASEVX010000001.1:236627131-236744891 GCA_031761405.1 Serripes groenlandicus
TGATCTGATAAACTTTCGTGAAGATCAGATGCAAAATGTAGCCTGTAAATTGTTCACAAGGGTCAATGTCGACGACGGACGCCGGACAAAATGTGATTACAATAGCTCACCTGTGCACGAATGCAGAGGTGAGCTAAAAAGATCCACATAATGAATACCTTGGATGTCTTGTAGTAAAACTTCCCAACTATAAATCGTTTCATCCTCTGCGGCTCTCAAATTTGACCCCTGTTCAGAAAAAACTACCTGACAAAGACTGTCTACAATGGCTTTTGTCAAAATAGTGTGAGTTTGACAAAACAAGGGCTTGAACAATTCTGCATTAGATTTTACAAGTTCCCATAGATTTCCGATATCATTTAACCCCAGTTTGAAGTCGGTTATTTCTGGCAAGGTTCTGAAAAAAAAACATAGTAGCACATAGTAACTTACTGTAGAATATATAAATAAAGAAACTACAGACCAATTGGGGCAAGAATCTTTGTAATTTCGAAAAGTTTCTGCAAAAATGATAACAAGACCTCGCTCGGGCTGAGGGTGTCTCGGATTTGATGGAGTACTGTAGTAAGTCAGTTTTTTATCAAAATCATCTTTTGTGTTAAATGTTTCAAAATAATATCATTATTGCTTTAAAACTAACATATAGTAAAACATTTTAATGTTCAAATACTTAAAATATGTCTAACCAAATTAAATTAAGCAAGTTTTTTCCTTCTCCTGAACCATTTTGAAATATGGAGTTACGACAGTTTTGCGTTGAGCCCTCAAAATTTATGCCTCCCCTTCCTCATTTGTCGGGGCATAACAATGCTCTATTTATATATCTAACTGTTGCTCTGTGCTCTACTGGGTTCACAAAATAAGCAAAATCACTAATGTGGAACAACACTAAAATAACCTGGGCCTGAATTCACAATTAAACGATCGAAAAGTCTAAGATTAAAATTCAAACGTCTTAAGTCTCAAACTTCAACTTTGGAATGTTAGTGAATAAAGGCCCAGATGTAATATGAACCGCTTCAGTTCAAATAAGTCTATAGTGGACCAGAATCATTGATTCATTGGGGTTTTACGACGTTTTTAACAATTTCTCAGTCATATCACGGCGTCCAGTTCACCTACTCATGTGTTTCCTGGTTCTCTCACACCTGTACTCCACACAACAATCTCACCAAGCAACTGGCTGCTTTTCCACATAGATCGACTTAGCCCATTGGTGGAAGACGAATGACGCATGTCACATTGACTTTTGTCAAATGGACCAGAATCACTCATGCACAACAGATGACCAGTTGTACACGTGCATAATTTCAGTAACTTAAAATAAGTCCATAGTTGACCAGAACTAATTTATTGTTTGTTAACTGAAAAGCCTTTGTATATTTAATTTAAATTTACCTGTAATATAAATGTTGTTTCTTCACCATGAGAATGAGCCGGTCTTTTTCATTCATTGACATTCTGTATACATCACTGAATCCTCGGTCAATTAACCAGTCCATGTAATCACTCAGAAACTTGTCTCTCTTGGAATCAGAGTCTACATTTTCCAGCTATCAAAAATATAACACTTTTGCATTCATATAAATGGACTATTCATTCTTTGATTTTGGATCAATATATCGAGGGGTGAATTTTGAAACAAGAAGGCCAAAATGGCCCTAAATCGCTCACTTGAGTCAAGTTTTATAACTTTCACAACAAATTTTGTTTAAACAAATTCTTAAATTAGACCTACTAAAATCACAAATCTTTCACAAATGTTGTAAAGGTTAAAGCCAGGAATTTCAGGCGTTTCTGTAATTTCAACTACTGACTTAGTTTTTCAACCAATCAACAGTTTTTTCAATTTATACTGTACTTTTGATTTCTATGCAAACTTTATATGTCTATATGTTAACTGTTTCGTCTTTTTCACAAATGTTATACTTTTACTAATACAAACAAAACAAGAGATGTATGTGAAACATTATGCCCCCTCTGAGTGCCATGTTGTCAGGAATATTTGGACAATTTTTGACTCGATGAGGCCATCTACTGGTCACCCCCAGTCTCCATGTCAAGTTTTAGGGCCATGGGTGCAGGAAATGTGACGTTATAATTCTAACAAGTTTCGCGTTCAGGTCACCGTGATCTTGACCTTTGACCCAATGACCTCAAAAATCAAAAGGGTCATCTATTGGTTAGGCCCAACTTCCAAGTCAAGTTTGAGGACAAAAGGTCCACTAAACGCATTGTTTAGTAATCACTCAGACAAGCTTGGTCACTGTGACCTTGACCTTCCACCTGATGACCTCACAATAGGAGTCATCTACTGGTCACCCCCAGCCTCCGTGTTAAGTTTGGGGCCCATGGGTGCAGGCAATGTCAAGTTATCACTCGGACAACCTTTTTGCATTCAAGGTCACTGTGACTTTGACCCGATGACCTCAAAATCAATAGGGGTCATCTACTTGTCACCCCCGGCCTTCATGTCAGGTTTTAGGGCCATGGGTGCAGACAATGTCACTTTTATGGTCATGGTGACCTTGACCCAATGACCTAAATATCAATAGGGGTCAAGTTAAAGGATCATGGGTGCAGGCAATGTTGAGTTATCAATCTGACAAGCTTTTGGCGTTCAAGGTCACTCTTTGACCCAATTACCTTAACATTTTCTATAACATTAATAAGAATGTGATTTTTTTCCCAATTTACCTGAGTTATGAGGTCCTGGACATCTGTTGGCATTGTAGCAACAACTGTGGACATATCTGGTTCCAGGCCTGTCATGAGATCATACAGAGCTGGGTGGAGGCCATGTAAACCAGGACCATCTTGTGCCAATGACAAGGATACCAGTCTTCCAGCCAGTCTATACTTCCTTTCATCTAGTAATGTCAAGCTGTGCGTAAAGTATTTACGACCAGCTGGACCCTCAAAGACTGTGGAGTCAATTAAATCCTTTAAAGCAAGCCTGTGGAAGAAGATTACAAATATGTTAATTTAACCTATTTGCAAACAAGAGCCATTTTTGTAGCACAGAAACTCACCTGCCCTATTTTAATTTCCTTACTTTAACAAATCAAACAAGGGGTACATGTCTGAACAAGACTTTGTGACAAACAGCGTTAAAACAATATAATCCTCCACCACTATGTAGGAGAAAGACATACTTAAGATGCCTTCTGAAATAACAAGAGGCTCATGAGGGCATGCACTCTACTGGGCTCAGTTATGTGCAGAAATCCCTTCAGTAGCTTATCATAAGTCCAAAGTCAAGTAGAAAACCTTATAAGGAGTAAAACCCTTCATGCAGAACGACCTCAATTCATTGTGTGTGCAAGCTGCTTAAGTAACTTCAAATAAGCCCAAAGTTTATCGGAATTCCTTATTTATAGCAAATTCGAAAGTGTGTAACCGAACAAAACAAGAGCACCGTCTGCGGGCGCCTGACGCTCGTCTGATATTAACCTTTTAAGGTTTATTTATTTTTATATAAAAAATCTGCAAATTAGAAATAAATATTTACATATTATAATGACTGCACACAACTGCTATTTTTCAAGTATTAAAACAAGATTTACTAAATAGATGTTTAGTATCATACCGTTTTATTGTAACGGTGACCTTGACCCCAGTAGCCCAAAAACATAATACCATTAATGATCTTAAAATAATACTACAAACAAAAGATGGTTACATTAAGTCAACTGTAACTAAAGATATTGAATATATTTATTTTTTTCGATTATTAGTAACAGTGACCTTGACCCCCAAAACACAATCCAATTAAATATATTCATTATAAGTTAAAGAAAATTATGTTTTCATTGTTTGGGAAAAAAATTGAAATCAATGTAACAAAAATTGAAGAAACTATGTCCAAAATTTATCAAATTCTACCAAAATACATCAAAATTGATGTTCGTTACCACCCAAAACAAGCCGGCTCAGCATCATTATCATAATATGTGAAGAAGGTTACAAGATGAACAAGTTTTCCAAGTTCCAAAGTGATAGGTTTGATAGTTTCCATGTAAGTGACCTAAATGCAAAACTTTACCAACTATGGCCAATTCTCAAAATTGACTAAATTACATGTACATCAAAATTTATGTTTTTACCCCAAAAAACAGGCAAGCTCAACATCTTTAGCATACAATGTGAAGAAGGGTATTAGATCAACAAGTTTTCCAAGTGTCAAAGTATTAGGTTTGATAGTTTCCATGTAAGTGACCTAAATGCAAAACTTAACCAACTATGTCCAATTCTCAAAATCAACCAAAATACATCAACATTGATGTTTTTTACCCCAAAAAACAGGCCACAATCAGCATCTTTAGCATACAATGTGAAGAAGGGTATTAGATGAACAAGTTCTCCAAGTTTCATAGTATTAGGTTTGATAGTTTCCATGTAAGTAACCTAAACGCAAAACTTAACTAACGCCGCCGACGACGATGATCAAGTGACGACAATGGAGTTTGAACCCACATGATGGAACGGTCAGCCAACCAATTACTAACCATACTCATTGCTGGTTAATTTCAATATCAAGAAATAAGATGTGGACACTATGTTAATAGCATGTCCTTAATGATTTCTATACTGCTATAAATACCTTGGTATAGTTAAAGGTGAAACAACCCCACCCTCTTTTGGCCATATTTTTTACCTATCATATTTGTATTAGCTATTTTGGTAAAGGGTTACCTAATCATTATTTCCTTTGAACTATTTTAATTTCTTACTATAAGTTACAGAGAAGGTTTGCCCCGCTTCCTGGGGGCTATGTTTTTTGCTCACTAGGTGCAAATCTACACATGCAGGTTAACATTCCTGTAAAGTTAATGTTCAAGACTCTGGTTCAATTACTTTTGGAGATATGCAACACAAAATATTTTGGGACAGACGCACAAGGGCAAATCTATATGCCTCCCCCCTTTTTCAGAGTGGGGGAGTAAATATTGGGCGATATATAATTAAATTTTATGAGTCTATTTTGTCTGTTTGATCTGTGATGATAATCATACAGCGAAAAAAAGGAAATATCAAGAAATAACTAGAATTGTTTTGACAAAAACATATGTCTCCCCCTCAAATATCTGTCAAAATCTCTCAAAACATTCCAACCTATAAAGCAGACAAACAAAAATTTGACCAAGTTGGACAGTACTCAATTTTCAATTACTAATGTTTTGTCTTGACCTGGTACAAAGTGGACATGATTTCAAATGGTTTACAGAAACACATATTTTTACTGCAGCTGTAACATTCAAGACTGAAGTATTCTTCAAAACAGTTAACAACTGTTGCTAAACATAAGCAAGCCGTCTTGGAGATATTGAGTGGACAGGAAATAAAGCCTAAAACCTTTGAGCTTCAAGCGTGACCTTGACCTTGAACCGGTATGGTCGAGACGCAGGTTCTGCAGGTCGCCTTGATGAGGTGAACATGTGACCCAAGTTTCATGAAAATTCTTTAAGCTGTTTTGGAGATATGGAGCGGCACAAAATAAAGCCTCAAACCTTTGACCTTCAAGCGTGACCTTGACCTTGACCCAGTATGTTCGAGACGCGGGTTCTGCACGTCGCCTTGATGAGGTGAACATGTGACCAAATTTTCATGAAAATCCTTCAAGCCGTCTTGGAGATATTGACTGGACACGAAATAAAGCCTAAAACCTTTGACCTTCAAGCGTGACCTTGACCTTTAACCGGTATGGTGGAGACGCGGGTTCTGCACGTCGCCTTGATGAGGTGAACATGTGACCCAAGTTTCATGAAAATCCTTTAAGGAGATATGGAGCGGACACAAAATAAAGCCTCAAACCTTTGACCTTCAAGCGTGACCTTGACCTTGACCCAGTATGGTCGAGACGCGGGTTCTGCACATCGCCTTGACGAGGTGAACATCTGACCCAAGTTTCATGAAAATCCTTCAAGCCGTCTTGGAGATATTGAGTGGACACGAAATAAAGCCTAAAACCTTTGACCTTCAAGCGTGACCTTGACCTTGAACCGGTATGGTCGAGACGCGGGTTCTGCACGTCGCCTTGATGAGGTGAACATGTGACCCACGTATCATGAAAATCCTTTAAGGAGATATGGAGTGGACACAAAATAAAGCCTCAAACCTTTGACCTTCAAGCGTGACCTTGACCCAGTATGGTCGAGACACGGGTTCTGCACGTCGCCTTGATGAGGTGAACATCTGACCCAAGTTTCATGAAAATACTTCAAACCGTCTTGGAGATATGGAGTTGACACAAAATAAAGCCTCAAACCTTTGACCTTCAAACGTGACCTTGACCTTGACCCAGTATGGTCAAGACGCGGGTTATGCACGTCGCCTTGATGAGGTGAACATGTGACCCAAGTTTCATGAAAATCTTTCAAGCCGTCTTGGAGATATGGAGCGGACACGAAATAAAGCCTCAAACCTTTGACCTTCAAGCGTGACCTTGACCCTATATTGTCGAGACACGGGTTCTGCACGTCGCCTTGATGAGGTGAACATGTGACCAAAGTTTCATTAAAATCCTTCAAGCCGTCTGGGAGATATGGAGCGGACACAAAATAAAGCCTCAAACCTTTGACCTTCAAGCGTGACCTTGACATTGACCCTATATTGTCGAGACGCAAGTTCTGCACGTCACCTTGATGAGGTGAACATGTGACCATAGTTTCATGAAAATCCTTCAAGCCGTCTGGGAGATATGGAGCGGACACGAAAAAAAGCCTCAAACCTTCGACCTTCAAGCGTGACCTTGACATTGACCCTATATTGTCGAGACGCGAGTTCTGCACGTCGCCTTGATGAGGTGAACATGTGACCCAAGTTTCATGAAAATCCTTCAAGCCGTCTCGGAGATATGGAGCGGACACGAAATAAAGCCTCAAACCTTTGACCTTCAAGCGTGACCTTGACCTTGACCTTATATTGTCGAGACGCAGGTTCTGCACGTCGCCTTGATGAGGTGAACATGTGACCTAAGTTTCATGAAAATCCTTCAAGCCGTCTCGGAGATATGGAGCGGACACGAAATAAACCCTCAAACCTTTGACCTTCAAGCGTGACCTTGACCTTGACCCTATATTGTCGAGACGCGGGTTCTGCACGTCGCCTTGATGAGGTGAACATGTGACCCAAGTTTCATGAAAATCCTTCAAGCCGTCTGGGATATATGGAGCGGACACGAAATAAAGCCTCAAACCTTTGACTTTCAAGCGTGACCTTGACCTTGACCCTATATTGTCGAGACGCGGGTTCTGCACGTCGCCTTGATGAGGTGAACATGTGACCCAAGTTTCATGAAAATCCTTCAAGCCGTCTGGGAGATATGGAGCGGACACGAAATAAAGCCTCAAACCTTTGACCTTCAAGCGTGACCTTGACCTTGACCCTAGATTGTCGAGACGCGGGTTCTGCACGTCGCCTTGATGAGGTGAACATGTGACCCCAGTTTCATGAAAATCCTTCAAGCCGTCTGGGAGATATGGATCGGACAAGATTTTGGGGACGAACAGACAGACAGACAGACAGACAGACAGACAGACAGACAGACAGACAGACATCAAGGACAAAAACAATATAACTCCCCTGTATACAGGGGGAGACATAATAAGTGACTGCAAGCATTATAAGCAGTCATAAAACATCTCCAAAAGTATATGTTGGCCTATGAATGAAATGACTACCATATCAGGACAGAATAAATTAGATACCATTAAGTTCTATTACCGAAAAAATTCCCGCCGTGGTCCTCCGTAATCTTGCCCCAACTCCCCGCTAAATTTAATGTACAACTTTCCTCTGGGATTAAAACTTTTTCTATCTAATCCCCTGTATGCACTGTGAAGAACTTTGGTTCGGGAAACAATCAGATCAGTTCTGACATCTTTATCAACAGTTGTGTCTTGGTAATCTTTCAATATCTGTTCTAAGGAATTTGTGATGGTGTCTGATCTGAAGGTAAAAGTTTGATTATTAGGAATTACATTTGCAATTCTTCCTCTAACAAGTTTATTCATAAACGCTACAATAGGAACATTGTTCAGCATGCATATGTATGAAGCTATTAAGAATTCAGTACAGATTCCATTTCGAGTGCATGATGACACCTCAACATGTTAAGACCCCTTCAGTCTTATTTTGTCACCCTTCATAGTAAGAATGTAACAAACCCTACCTTTGTTTCGTACTTGTTGCTCTGGCCTTAGAGTTGTAATTGCATGTCATACAACAGGTTATTCTGTGCAAATAAGCACTTTCTTGTATAAATGGTTAATAAAAGCAATTGCATGTCTTCTATTTTAAATCCAGTATAAACTTTGGTTGAAAAATATGAAGATACAAATGTAGGATAATTTTTTTTATATACATGTATTTACTAATTTTCATAAATGATCTAGTTTTTGGGATGCCCAACAGACGGACGGACAAAGCAATCCCTATGTATCGCTTTTTCTACAAAAGGGCAGCAAGAGCTGTCACTTTAAATTGACATATGCCCCGAAGCAGGCAATCACATGGGGACGTACGGATGGCGGGTCTGATTACTCTCATTGCCATCTACCTACATTTTATATTTTAACCCTTTACCTCATACGACAATTCTGCAGCAGACGACTTTGAACATATTTTGTCAAATAATGGAAAATCTCTATAATTGAATGGATAACCTATGACTAAAAGTGGAAAACATTGTGGCAAAAGGAGAAATTGCTCGTTTTGAGCAATTTCTTCCTTTGTCACTATGTTTTCAAAAAGCCGTCTGCTGCAGAGGCATCAGAAAGCGTCTATATGAGGGAAAGGGTTTTAATGGAATATCTTGGGAGAAAATAGCTGCAGAAGTAAAACAGACAAAGGGGAATAACTCAGAATGTACTGATGCTAGAGTTACATTTCTTGTGCACTGCATTTTTAAATATTGCCTTCAGCTATCTACCTATAATATATTACAAGTTTGAATGGTTAACTTATGACTCTGTTGCAGTTTCAACGTGCCACATGACAGGGTGACTAGCTTCTTCATTTGTCCTCTCTTGAGAAAACTGTTTGCTTAGTTCTGTGTGTATAATCGGCATGTTTATGCCCAGCACATTCCGGAATATGTTGCATGGAAAAATATTCTGATTATTGAGTCTACAATTGATTTACGACTTACATTCTATACATACATTACCTCATTGTTTGATTGTCATGTAGACTGGCTTCTATTGCTCTACAGATTTCTTCATCTTCACTGTCGCAAACTTCAATCAAACTGTTGCTGCAGTAATGAAAGAAATCATGTCACTCAGATTACATGTAATTGTTTTCTCTGGAATCACTATCCAATTTGGCCTGTTATCACACTTCAAGCTATAGATTGTGTCATTCCGAAATTTCATGTTTACATACATTTTAACACAATTAAGGGCGGCAACTGTCGCAAAATACCCTCGTCAAAAGTTTGGGTTAAAATGAGTGATAATGAAGTACCCATAAACATTTTCACAAATTTTTAGAAGATTATACAACTTTTATTCGACTAAGTGAGCAGACACAGCTTATTGGGAAATTTTCTATAGATTGTTATTCAAAGCCATAATTCAGAAGCGTTTGCAGCGAATATGCTGGTTATCGAACTTAACTCAGATACTTATTATGCTTTATTTTAATTAACGTTTTCAGCAAGTGTAATTTTCATAATAAAAGGGCAATAACTCAGAACTGATTCAAAAAATATTGCTGGTTATCCAATTTGTTCGAGATATTATGAAGATCGGATAAAAACTGTTTGACTAAGACAGCAAGGTAAATTTTTCAATAAATCAAGGGCCATAATCCAAAAACGCCTTGGGCCATTTGGCTGATTATTTAACTTGCCCGAGACATTATGCCCTCAAATCTGTATACCAAGTTTGGTGAAGATCGGATGAAAAATGTTTAACTAAGAGATCGGAAAAGGCTAATTTGGCCATTTCTTTATAAATCAAGGGCCATAATCTTGGCCGATTTGGTTTGTTATTGAACTTGGCTTAGACATTATGAAAAACAGGCAAGGAAAATGTTGCCAATTTCTGATAAATTGACAGCCATAATCAAAAAGTGACTTAGGCAATTAGGCTGGTTATCGAACTTAGCCGAAACATTTTGCCCACAAGCATGTATACCAAGTTTCTATTGGTAAAGATGAAAACATCTTCAATTTAGAGAGCAGACAACATGTTAACGCAGCCCCCTGACGCAGGCGTTCCCATAATACGTCCCGTCCCGTCTTATGACAGGCGTATAAAGATTATATTTTAAGTTATTGACTGTAAGCCATATTTCTTTTATTAACTCTACCTTTACTAGCTTGACCTCAACTTCCTTCAAATTTTATACTATCTTATTTATAAGCAGATGTTATTAATTGAAAACCAGAATAGTGACCTTAACCCTACTTACCTCAATTTTGAGATGTGATCCTATTAAACGTCAATTCCTTTTGATGTTCATTTGTACATGTTTGATTTTTATTTAACCAATTTAAGGCAACTGCATTATTCTGATTTTTTAATTAATTATAAATATGTTTTATAATGCACTCAAGCACAGAGAAATATCGCCGCAGCCATTTCCATATTTCAACTGTACTTTAACAAACATTTAAATATGAACTTACATTGATGATGTACTGGGTATTTCCCTGATTCGACTTTGAAGTTGTTCACTGTCCAGGCCTCTTCTTGTCTATAATATGATAAGAAAAAATTACATAAGACCATTATATGTTTATGCAAGTATATTAAATTTAGGAAAACAAGAAAGGAGTCTAAAGGAAGGTCATATCCATGACAGCTGTGTGCCTAAAAAATGGCATGTTAATGAAAAGCATACATTTATGGACATTTGACCTCTAAAAGCTTGTACCATGGACCACAGCTTGCGATCTGGACCTTAAGAACATCAGCTCTACACGTCGTCTTGATGAGCTAAACGTTTTACCAAAGTTTGAGTGAAATCCTTTAATTTGAAATCCTATGGACCTGACACAATCGGACAGACGCATGTCCTCATATTTGGGAATTTGTTGGGCATTTTTTTTGTTAACAAGAGTACCAAAGCCACAAAATTCAAGGCATTCATGAACTAGAACTATCACTAAAGGAAGTTCATACTCATGAAAGGGGTATAGTTTAGGAAAGGGTCATAATTTGTGACTATACTTATATGCACATCGACATTAAGTACTTACAAAATCAACTAAACCATCGTCAGCACATCCACATACGCTTTTAAAAGCGCATTTATTTATTTATTTATTTTAAGAAAATATGAATTTTCGGAAATTTTGTAAGTCTAAAAAGGCGAATAATTTTCTCAAAATAACAGTCACATTTATGGGACTTAGTATGTGATGTTGTCATATGATATTAAACACGAACATAAAGTTTCAAAATAATATCTGTAACAGTTATAGAGATATTGAAGAAAATGTGAATTTTTGACATTTTTTAAGTCTAAAAAGGGGCATAACTCTGTGAAATAGGTACAGAGTTACTCCGTTTTTGGCCGCACTCAATATCCTGTGCTGGTGAGTTTGGCATCAATATCTGAAATGGTGTAGGAGAAGTAGGCCGGACAAAATCCTGACGGGCGGACAGAGCCTCGCCATAATACGTCCCGTTTTTTCAAATCAAGCGTATAAAAACTACCCAATAAGCAAGTCTACAGAATGAAATCTGGCTGTTTTTAGAACCCAAAAAATACCCATTGGTGAGATCAGACAGTTGGACACTATTCCTATATCCCTCATCTGCTATCGCATCATGGAAGGAGATAATGAATGAATACCGATGTCAAACCCAGATTGCACAAAAAGCCTAAATGAAGGCCAACACCTACATGAATTGACCCCAGTACATGTATGTCAATTAAAACCATTAAATTCTCAACGTATAAGCCAAGGTGTAAGAATGTTGAAGATACATAGGGAATGCTAAATATGCTGTTTAATGAACCAAAGAACAAAGGCTGTAATTACCAAACTGAGTCTGTTACGCCTGAATGACACAGTTGGTGTGCCCGTTCCCACAAAGGTCTCATCATCATCACAGCTAGGCTGGGTTTGGGATTCACAAACAGTTTCCTGACAAAATTGAAACAAGAGGGCCATGATAGCCCTGGATCGCTCACCTTATTTTATTTTTGTCACTTTAGCCATATAAGCCCCACCCCCTGGCAGCCATTGCTTCCGACTAATCAACTTGGCCTAATCAACTAAGGAATCTGATAGAGGGTCACCCTGGGAACATTTCTACTAAATTATTTGAAAATCGGCCAGACACTTTCGGAGGAGAAGATTTTTTAAGTTTTCACTATAGCCATTTAAGGCAAAATAGCCCCAGCCTGTTTTTAGACCAATCAACATGGCTTGAAGGAATCTGATAGAGGGTCAACAGGACATTTTAATAAGGAGGATTTCTAGAAAATTATTTGAAAATCGGCTTGACACTTTTGGAGGGGAAGACTTTTTAAGTTTTCACTATAGCCATATAAGGCAAAAAAGTACCGCCCCGTGGCAGCCATGTTTTCAACCAATCAACATGGCTTGAAGGAATCTGATATAGGGTCATCCAAGGAACATTTCTACAAAATTATTTGAAAATCTGCCAACCAGTTTGGGACAAGAAGAATTTGATTTTTTTTTCATTTCGTTGCCATGGAAACCAGAATTCCGCATGGATGCCAAAAAATTGAAGGAATTCTAATGAGGTCATTGACAGGATGCTTTCTGTAAAGTTTCATCTCAATTGACCCACTGGTTAATGAGAAGATCTTGACGGACGCCGGACGAAAGGCAATCACAATAACTCACCTTGAGCACTTCGTGCTCAGGTGAGCTAAAAAACATGTCAAAACAAGCATTTTCAGTGAAAAGATATCCCCCGCCAACGATGGCTTGTTTGTGCATGAAGGTCTTTATGTTTAATGTGCAATTGACCTTTAAATTTCAACTTCTTCGCACAAGATCAAGGGGAAAGAATAAAGTTATGACACTGGTTTATCCCGTTCCGCGCCAAATTATAAAATATCTACTGGGATTACTTTATGATAAAATATTTTAACGAAATAAATCAGAGGGACGATTAAATAAAACTGTATTTTCCGAAACTGCTTACTCGGGAACATAAATAATGCAAAATAGTGCAGTCCAAGATAAGACGCCACCTTTAAAAGCAGCGTCTTATCTGGAACTGCACTATTTTCAACAGAGTATTTATGCGGTGAAAGGGTTAATAATCAATATTACAAAACTAAAGGGGTGTCATTTGTTATTTCTTAAATAACACAGGAAAAATGTGAATACTAGGTTTTGCTTCTTAAACCAACAGTGACACAAATACAATAGATATCTTTACTCTTCTTAAAGTGGAACTAAAATGCATGGATAATTATGTATCAGACTATGTTATAATAAATGTAAATGATTTGATACCATATTTATTCAGAAGTTCATTGCAGGATGTTGGTTCATATCACATTCAAGTTTCATCAAATTCTAGCAGCTAGTTACTGAGAAATAACTGTAGGCGTGGATTTTTTAATAAATCAGGGGCAGTAACTCTAAAAAAAATTAAGGAATCCAAAAAAGAGTTGGAGGGGAATAATGGCAGGAAGTTGGTTAATATTACATTCAAGTTTCATCAAATTCTAGCCGCTAGTTACTGAGAAACGGCTGCGAACGATGATTTTTTAATAAATCAAGGGAAATAACTCTAAGAAAAATTTACTAATCCAAATGAAAAATGAACAGGCATCATCCCAGTATAGTGGTTCATATTTATTTTAAGTTTCATGAAATTCTATCCGCTAGTTACTGAGAAATGGCTGAAAACGTAGGTTTTTCAAAAAATCAAGGGCAATAACTCCAAGGAAAATTGACTAATCAAAAAAAAAATTGGACGGGCATCATCCCAATATAGTGGTTCATATTTATTTTAAGTTTCATGAAATTCTACCAGCTAGTTACTGAGAAAATGCAGGTGACGGACGGACAACGCCATTTCAATATCCCCCTCCCTATTTCATAGGCGGGGGATAATAACTAATGCATATATACAACTACCATATGATTTTGGTGAACATACATTATTAGTACATGTAATACAACATAGCTTAGTGATATTAATCATAAACCTCAATAATGCAACACTTTCACAACCTTTTGTTAACAAATTGTTTTGGACTTAAGAGTTTATTTCTGTGACTGGTTATGTAATTAATTAAAAATTTATTGTAGTTTATTAACACAATAACCTTTTAAGGTCATGTTTTAGACATAATATACATAATAGTTTTCACTAGAAAGTGTTTGTAAAAACAATTTTTTTCTTATTAATCACAATGTGACTTTATAAATTATTTACCAATGGTGTTCCAGTTCCAAAGGGTGGCCTCTGTAACTCATCATCAGAATCTGTTCCATCCTTAGAATGTATAGAAATAAACACATTAAACTCAGAATTTTTAAACGTTTTAAATATTTCAACATCTTGCTGATTAATAAAACAAGAGGCAAATAAGGGCATGTGCTCTATTGGCTTCTTATCAATTTCGGTCAAAATAGAGCAAAACATTTACATGTTATTCAATTTTCTATCATGTTAACAAGTTAAAATAACTATTTTTACCACTTTTAGGGTCATAACTCAGTTCAGCATGTGCAGATATGGCTAATTCAAGAAAGGAAGATATCTATTTGATATCCAAAGGGGAATTTTGACAGAAAAAAGGGATTTTAAATTTATTAAGTATAAATGTAGTATTATTGTAATGCCTCGATCTTGGGGTTCTTACCTTATTCTTGTCATTTTGGGTGCTAATTCTAGTCTATTTCTCAAATTGTTGTTCAGACATATGTGTTCACTTTGAGTGTCATTTTTCTTGTAAGATGCTATTAACGCAACACAGAACTGTACACTTATGTATTGACCAACATAAAATGACCGATCAATTGCATAATATACTTCCCCATGTTCGTTTAAATCTTATCCGACGTTTGTTTATATTTACACTTAAAATGTGTCAGTATTTATCCTCATATTTCATCATTTTCCTATCTTGTGAATCACTGTTACTTTCGCAGAATTAGTCCAGTTAGCTTAAATGTGTGTGTAATACTGGTTTCATTTGTCTGCATAATCTAGTTTCTGCATAATTTGTATTTATTCTCCGAGAACATGCTTATTTTTCCACACTTCCTGACAGGATATACTGTTCATTGTGGGACTGTTTACTACCGTAACTAAGCGATCGGTATATTGTTATCGTCTTTAAAAATAGTTTATAGCAAATAGAAGTGTCAGATTTAATCTCTTAGTAAACCTTTTATTATGATTCATCATTTAATTGTATAAGTAGTCATCATGAGGAAAGAAGCGAGGTTCTCCATGTTAAACTGATGTTTTGACCAATTTCTGGGTCATTCGTCACTGTGACCAAATTGGTCAATAACCTTTTAGATCTGGTCAATTTATCATGTTAACCATTTTTGACCATTTTTCCTTGGTCATTTATCTCAGAGAGTATAAAAGGTCTTGATTGTGACCAAAAAGAGGACTTCTTTTCTGAACATTTTATTCGTATAGAGAATTTTCTAAACCAATAATTCCATTCAGCATGAGTTGCAATAGTGTTAGCACATTTTAATAGAAAACGGAAGTATTTTATAAAGATTTAGAAGATTTATGGAACCTATGTTTTAGAGAAACCCTTTTACCCAATTTAATATATTTATTTGACTTCTATGAAACAGTGAATGTTACTTAAAAACTCACTTAAGTTTGGTGGATCAATGTAATCTTGATGTTATAACTTTCCGATACATTACATGTGAATTATAGTTGTATGTTTAGGATTTATACTTGAATTAAACTTCATGAACTCTTACTACAGTGTTTTTAGCGATTGATTTGATAAACCAGAAGGAGTGTAAACTTCTCAATCGACCAGATCATCCCCAAAGGTATAACGTTAGAGTTATCAAAGACTGCATCCTGACAAGACAACCCCAGTATGTAACATTATTATACTAAAACATATAATCACATTTATTGATTAACTCGATTTTAGTGAAAACACGTTGAGATTGAAAAAATACCACTTTCTTGGTTATTGCTTGTCCGATTTTGGTCATTTTTCCACATTTAAATGATGATCAGGAGGAGAATTTTGGCACAACAATGGGGGAAAATGTTAACAATTTATGACAGAATAAATTTTGGGACTACTAAATTTTGTCCAGGACTCCTATATTTTGAAACTTGGGAGACCAACCGACTCCTTGATTTATCAAAGAAAACAATTTCATAACAAGAGATGTTTGTCAAACATTATACCCCTCTGAGTGCCATACAGGCCTGGTGCCATATTGTCAGAAATATTCGGACAATTTTTGACATTATGACCTCAAAATCAATAGGGGTCATCTACTTGTCACCCCCTGACTCCATGTCAAGTTTGAGAGCCACAGGTGCAAGCAATGTCAAGTTATCACTCAGACAAGCTTTTCACATTCAAGGTGACCTTGACCTTTCACCTCAAAATCAATAACATCCATGTCAAGTTTGAGGACCATAGGTTCAGGCTTTTTAGAGTTATCACTTAGACAAGCTTTGGTCTACTGACAGACATAGCAATATACCCCTCTTCTTTGAAGGGGGCATAATAAATGATTTAATGCATTTACTAGCCATATTTCAGAGTTTAAAATAGCATGTCAAATTCTCTTTAATGAATGCTATTATAAATGTTCATGTCCTTCTATCTTTTATATCGACTATTATCGACTATACATGAATCCAAAATCATTGGACTCCTTGAGAAAGACCCAAACTCCTAAAATTAGCAGGATGGAAGTCAGACAGACTCCTATGCAAATACAGTTAGTGTCTAAAACTGTCAATAACACATGAGAGAAAGCCCTGCCCTTTAACGTCTTAATCTAAGGTAATGCAGCATTAAAACAAAATCAAACAAGCAAAGTGATGAATTGATATCCCATGCCAAACAAGTGCTATTCTTATGATATATATATATATGCCAAAATAGTTTGAAGCTTTTATAATATAATTTATGTATATTACTAGAAATATCACTGAAGGTGATGAATACCCCCAGCTGGTGCCTAACAATATACATATGTATGAGAAATTCAAGGGGCCATAACTCATTTAAAAATAATTCCAGTGCAACACGCCGACAATATGCACAACTAGGCTTAGTATCAATCATTCTTGTGAAGTTATATTGAATTCTGACCAAGGGTTGCTGAGAAATAGTGTTCACAAGAAATGTCTACAGACCAACGGACCGACCGACAAGCGTGACTCCTATCTAGTCCCCATATACTATGTATCTGGGGGTATAATAAAAGCTTCAAATTATTTTGGCATAAGGACACGAAGTGCCTAGTTTAACTAGGACGCTTGTGTTTGAATGTTAGGATCCTGTGGCTATGAGTTTTGCCCTTTGACCAAACAAGAGTGCCCATGAGCAAACACCAACGCCTGTTTATTTTTTCAAAGTAAAAAAAGGTGCATAAATCAATAATTAATAAAGCTATGCCTCTTATGGGGATTGTATCTGGCAACATCTTGACCAGTTTATGAGTAATGAATAAGGTTCAAGTTTTTGCACAAAGTTCTTATTAAACAAGAGGACCAAGATGGCCCTATATCGATCACCCGAGTGATAGTAACTTAGTAGCAAATATTTAACTGCAAATATCTGGGGAAATTTTATCAGGAGTGCAAATGCAACTGCAAGGAGTGGACACTGTTAAAGAAATAGCTTATCAGTAAAGGCCATTTGTAACTTGAAATCTAACAACAGCTTTAATATGAATGGAATTATAAAGTTTTGTCATTTTGCCCCTTTCCTGGTGCCGCCCTGCTCCTGTTTTCCAATGAAATCAATATGGCTTGGAACAGTTTTTGTAGAGGGTCACTCAAGGAACATTTCAACCAAATTATCTTCCAATCGGACAAGAAGATTATAGAGGAAAAGGATTTTTAAAATTTGGGTACTTTTCTCTCTATGCCGCAGCAATCAAATTTTTACACAGAATGTAAGTCTTTCAACCAGTTTGAAAGAGGACCAACTAAAGAACATTCCTGTGAAGTTTAGTTGAAATTGGTCCAGTGGAATGGTAGGAGTTGTTATTTGTAGCTAAAAGTTCAATTTACCCCTTTTGTGATGACGCCTGGTTGCTATGCTTTCGTAACCAATCAATACCGCTTGAACAAATTAAGTAAAGGATCACCAAAGTAAAGATTCCTATTCAAATTTCTTAAATCAGGCCAGCACTTTCATAAAAATGGAATTTTTAAATTTTGTCATTTTGCCCCTTTTCTGATTTCCCCTGAATGCCATGTTTTTCAACAAATTAGTATGGCTTGAACAATTTTTATAGAGGTTCACCCAAGGAACATTTCTACTAAATTATATTGGAATCTGACAAACAGATTTGGAGGAGAAGATTTTTAAAGTTTTGACATTTTGCCCCCTCTCTGATGCCACAGCAACCAAAGTTCTCAATGGAATTAAAATCTTTAAACACTTTTGAAAGAAGCCCAACAGAGGAACATTCCTGTGATGTTTCATGGAAATTGTTTCTGTGGTTTAGGAGAAAATGATGTTTAAAGCTAAAAGTTAATGCCGGACGGACGGACGACGGACAGATAGTGATCAGAATAGATCACCTTGAGCCTTTGGCTCAGGTGTCAGATCTAAAAAGGTGCTCAATAACACTTCAAGTGAGAATTATGTTCTTTGATTCACATGTGCGTATCGTTTCTGGCAATACATATACCAAGTTCAATTCAAATATTTTTAACGGTTTTTGAGTTGTGGCCCAACTACGCCGACGCACCAAGTGTATCACAAAAGCCTGACTTTTTTTATTTAGCTATTAAAACATTAATGTGTTATGTATATAAACCTGTTCAAATTTTGACAGTATACCTTATTTGTTTCACTTGCAATAGCTTCTGTCACTTGACTTGATCTTCCATCCTACAAATAAGTAAATTAAGCATTCTTCTTTTAAAAAAAGAAGTATTACGACATCAATGATATGGCTAATATAATTACAAATTAATATTTGATCATTAAATTACTTCTGTTTGTATTACAGACCACTTTCTTGTCTCCCTTTCATCATGTTAATAGGGGAAATACTAGTATAGAAACAAATTGTAATAACTTATTAAAGATTCTATCATGACCTTACAACTGTCAATGCCAAGTACTGTGCCGGGCAGTACACTCAGTCCAAAAGGAAACTCAAACTACTGAAATGGGTTGATCTACAACTTGCTTTTTTTCCCAAACTGGCGTCAAAACGTCTTATGTTGCACAACAGTTGCCAAAATGTGTCAACAACACCAGCCATCTATGGCAACATTATAATGACTTAACACAATCTGGTTGACTCATCCATTCTCTACGAGAAGCCATCATGCTTAGCGAAAGGATAATGCAGTTCTTAAACAAAATCCAACCGTCATTTTAATAACAAGAGGGCCATGATGGCCCTGGAATCGCTAACCTGATTTTTTTTCTTCACTTTAGCTTTATAAGCCCCGCCCCCTGGCGGCCATAGTTTCCGACCAATCAACTTGGCTTGAAGGAATCTGATAGAGGGTCACCCTAGGAACATTCCTACAAAATTATTTGAAAATCGGCCTGACACTTTTGGAGAAGAAGATTTTTTTAAGTTTTCACAATAGCCATATAAGGCAAAATAGACCCGCCCCCCCCCCCCCCCTGGCGTCCATGTTTTTTTACCAATCAACATGGCTTGAAGGAATTTGATAGAGGGTCATCCAAGGAACATTTCTACAAAATTATTTGAAAATCGGCCTGACACATTCGGAGGAGAAGATTTTATAAGTTTTCACTATAGCCATATAAGGCAAAATAGCCCCGCCCCCTGGCGGCCATGTTTTTTGACCAATCAACATGGCTTGAAGGAATCTGATAGAGGGTCATCCAATGAGCATTTCTACAAAATTATTTGAAAATCTGCCAACCAGTTTGGGAGAAGAAGATTTTTTAAGTTTTCACTATAGCCATATAAGGCAAAATAGCCCCGCCCCCCCTGGCGGCCATGTTTTTCGACAAATCAACATGGCTTGAAGGAATCTGACAGAGGATCATCCAAGGAACATTTCTACAAAATTATTTGCAAATCTGCCAACCAGTTTGGGAGAAGAAGAATTTTCAAGTTTTCTTCATTTCGTTGCCATGGAAACCAGAATTATGCATGGATCCCAAAAATTTGAAGGAAATCTGGTGAGGTCATTGAGAGGATGCTTTCTGTGAAGTTTCATCCCAATTGACCCACTGGTTACTGAGGAGAAGAAGTTGACGCACGACGCACGACGGACGACGCACCATGGACGACGGACGCCGGACAAAAGGCGATCACAATAACTCACCTTGAGCAAAGCTCAGGTGAGCTAAAAATAACTCACATTCACACTGTGTATACTAAAAAATACGCAATTACCTCTTTGATTTTTCAGATTTTTTAAGGCTCTGATTTTTTATCTTTAGATACCTTTAGTGTCGCGCTACTTTTCAAGCGCAATATACTGCATAAAACGTCAGAAATCGACTTGAGGCGAGGGATGCAGACAATACCATTAGGTGATCCCGTTCACTTGGCGGAATAAACATGCCTGTCCTCTTCTTATATTTCTTTTGGTAAAAAGCCATGTTCAGTGCAAGTTGCGTTTCTTTATTTGTCAATGTTCTCTAAATTGTTTCATTCTCTAGGATGCCTTATGTTTGTGGTTACTGGAAAAAAAATTCTTGAAGTGGTTTTAAATTCAGCTTTCAAAAACTGTTCCATGTTATTACCTTTAGCAGGACTTTCCTTTGGAATTTTCAATTAAGTGCTCATTAAATGAATTCATTCTCTATTAAAGCGGCAATATCCCTCTATTTTTGTTTTCATTCTGCATCAACATATTCATAAAAACAATGGTCATGTGATCACCAGCCCTGATGTGGCCAGCTGTGCATGATTTACCAAAAATATAGTTTACCTGAAATACAGCCACCATAACATACATCTTTCCTTGGCCGACATTCTTTTTTATAGTTTCTAGCGACCACATAAAGTCCGAAGTGGTGCAGGGAATAGACAGTGTTTTTGATGAGTTTGTCAGTATCACTAAGTCAATTATGTTACAGTGGATGTCGCAGTTCTTGAGCATGGTAAGGAGGTCACTTAAGATTTCACATTCCAAATGATTAGATTTTATAGTAAAAAAACCTTCCGCTAGAACGATTTCCTTTGAAAAAGTACAAGGCAAGTCCATTTTGTTTACAAACACAACCTTAAACACCTTTTCTTTTGTCAGTTGTTTCGGTTTTTGATACAGGGTTCTAGATTGTTTTCGGGACAAATTCTTTCTTAGGCTTGAAAAATGATGTGTTGATGCTGATCCTGCAGCATTTCCCTGTCCTGTTGCTGGCAAGGATGATTCAAGACTAAAATTAGGTCTTGAAGATCCTCCAAAACACGAAGACACTTGCATCGCCAGACTGTTACTCATAATACTTTGAGCTCTCTCTGAAATTAAATTACTTCATGAAAAACAACTGATTCACCATATTGGAATATGTTGCCCCTCTTGGTCCCCTCTATCTATATTACAAGTTTCATGGAAATCCTTTTTTTCTTTCTGAGAAATTGTTCAGACAATATGTTATACAAGAGGGCCATGATGGCACTAGACCGCTCACCTAAATTATGCGATTATAGCAATTTTGCCAATTTTAAAGGGCCATAGTCCCTTCATGTATGGACGGATCTTAGCTTTTCAAAAGGAACCGAGCTCTCATAGATATCTAGCTACTAAATAAGTTTGGTACATCAGATAATAATTGAAGACTTTATCGTGTTCTCAAAAAATTGTGGACAGTTGACGGATGAAGAGCGATCACAAAAGCTCACCTTTAACTGTCACTACGTGACATATGAGCTAAAAATAAGTAAGAGACATTATAATTTTAAATGGCAAATAATTGCAATATAGTTCTTCCACAAATAACTTCTTCTATTAAACCTCGGCCTACTCTAAAAATACATTTAAAGTAGAACTTAAATCTTTGTTTGTACTTATTGTTATATAAAACAAGTTAATGTTGTATTGAGGAGAACAGCACATTGTGTATATGCATTTTTGGAGGTACAGGCCTTGGTCTTGTGTGCGACACACTGCCTCATCATGTACATGTGTACTGAGATACTTGGGAATCCTATGATGCATGGTTGTGATGAGGGCCAGAGAAGGTACAGTCCTATCAAATATTTTTCATTTCAACCTTTGACGTCTAAGTGACTTCAACATGTTATTGTATGGCCAGTAACTTGGGAATCCTATGATGCATGGTTTCTCATTTTGTCTTCTGATCTCTAAGTGTGACCTTGACATTTGAGATACAGGTCTTGGTATTGTGCACAACATGCCACATTTTCATGGTAAACATGTGTGCCTAGTAACTTAAGAATCCTATGATACATGGTTGAGATGCTGGCCGGACAAGGTTCAGTCCTATCAAACAGTTGTCATATTGACCATTGAGACCTTTAAGTGTGACCTTGACATTTGAGGTACAAGCCTGGGTCTTGAACATGACAAGCCACCTTATGATATTGAACATGTATGCCTAGTAACTTGGGAATCCTATGATGCATGGTTGAGATGTGGGCCTGACAAGGTACAGTCCAATCAAACAGTACTCGGTCTGACCTCCTAGTGTGACCTTGACATTTGAGGTACAGGCCTGGATCTTGAGAGCGATACGCTGCCTCATCATAGTGAAAGTTTGTGCCAAGTTTCATTGTAATCCTGTGATGCATGGTTGAGATGCGGGTCCGACAAGGTACAGTCCTCTCAAACAGTACTCATTTTGACCTTTGACCTCTAAGTGTGACCTAGACATTTGAGGTACAGGCCTGGGTCTTAAGCATGACATGCGGCCTGGCCTCATCATGGTGAACGTTTGATGGAAATCCTATGATGCATGGTTTAGATGCTGGACGGACAAGGTAATCCTATCAAACAGTAATCATTTTGACCTTTGACATTTGAGGAACAGGCCTGGGTCTTATGCGCGACACGCTGCCCCATCATTTTTTTTCAAATTCTATGATGCATGGTTAAGATGCGGGCCGGACAAGGTTAGGCAGAACTGACAGACAGACGGAATCAACCAAACCTTCGACTGGTAGGCGACTAATAATCAATAGACTGAGTTTTAATTCTTGCTCTATTGTCCAGTTGGGTGTGTGACAGGATATGGCAAAACAGGACAAGCACAAATCCAATATAGTACGACATATATCTTGGGGTATAATAAAGTATTGTATAGTTTACATTACTACTTGTCATTATTTTAACAGGAATGCAGAACAGCAATACAATTTCTATTAACAAGAGGGCCATGATGGCCCTGGATCGCTCACCTGTTTTTTTTTTCTTTTAACTTTAGCCATATTAGCCCGGCCCCCTGGCAGCCGTAGTTTCCAACCAATCAACTGAGCTTGAAAGAATCTGACAGAGGGTCACCCTAGGAACATTTCTAGTAAATTATTTTAAATTGGCATAACACTTTTGGAGGATAATATTTTTTAAGTTTTCACTATAGCCATTTATGGCAAAATAATCCCGCCCTGTGACGGCCATGTTTTTAGACCAATCTTGAAGGAATCTGATAGTGGATCACTTAAGGAACATTTCTACAAAATTATTTGAAAATCGGCCCGGCACTTTTGGAAGAGAAGATTTTTTAAGTTTTCACTATAGCCATATAAGGCAAAATAGTCCCGCCCCCTTGTGGCCATGTTTTTAACCAATCAACATGGCTTGAAGGAATCTGATAGTGGGTCACTTAAGGAACATTTCTACAAAATTATATGAAAATCGGTCTGACACTTTCGGAGGAGAAGATTTTTTAAGTTTTCACTATAGCCATATAAGACAAAATATCCCCCCCCCCCCCTGGCCAGTCATGCATGGGCGGATCTGGCTGTTTTTTGAAAGGAACCGAGTTTCCATCAATATTTAACTACCATTTAAGTTTAGAGAAGATCAGATAGTAAATGGAGGCTGTATTTTTTAACAAGCTCTAGTATAGCAATTTTGACAATTTCAAGGGCCATAATTCAGTCTTGCATGTGCTTATCCGGCTGGTTTGCGAAAGTAACCGAGCTCTCAGGGATATCTAACTACTGTATAAGTTTGATTGAGGTACAATCAAAACTGAAGACTATTGAGTTAACAAGAAATTGTTTACGGACGGACGGACAAATCGCCATGGCAGATGCCCTTCTGGCCTTTGGCAAGTAGAGCTAAAACACCAAGAAACATTTATGATTTTATTTATTTTTCTTTAAGTGGGAAACCTGTCGGTCAGTTGCAGTAAACTTAGGTTGGCACTGGTGAGCATTACCATCCTTTAAAAGGCTGACTGCCTTTCAGTGGCACTATTTGCTTATATTGGTTAAGCCAAAAACAAATGCATACACACATTTGGTAGTTGATTTCCGACATAAATTATTCATTTCAGCACTATTTTTCTCCACCACTTTGAAAATTTATGCATGACCGTGTCTAAAGATTTTATCGTTTACTAATTAGTCACAATGACAATAATATTGCCAATATATGCAGTGTTTCTATGAAAAATCTCACCATAACTTTGAAAGCTTACCTACTGTGTCCGTGACAACCACAAAGTTCTGTTCATTTTCCGGGATGACAAAGTTGTTTTCGTTAATGGTCACAGCTACCCACTGGCCCAAACTGAGGTATTTCAAACCAGTTGCATGCTTGTACTGGGATTGAAGAGTAGTTATTCCTAATTTTCCGTCATGAAGATCAATGCATATTCCTTCAACATTTGGCATTAAAGACACATTAATGCGCCTCCCTGGAAAATAAATTTAACAGATGTTTTTCTTTAACTTAGTAGCAATTTTAATTTTTGGTTGTATATTATTATGATTTTATTACCCTGGAATCTGGTAACTGTGGTGATTTGATGAAAGATCTATCTGAGGCCGTTAACCTCCCACCTCTGATTCAAGGGGGAAAGATTATGCAGCGCAGGTTGATCCTGTAAGGCTGTTAGACTGATTATTATAGATATTATATGGTAAATTTTATATCGGCCCCGAGACTATATCAGTCCGAGAGTGTAGCTCGAGTGCTGATATAGGTCAAGGCGATAATGTGGGTGACAATATGAAATTCGCCATATCATAAACTTATTATCATATACTTTCTTAAGACACTATTTGACAAATTAATACCTAAACGCGGAAATGATTCCAATTGGCAAGTAGTTTCAACCAGCTGCAAGACAGATAAACCATCTTAAAGCAGAGTAGAAATTCTCTCATGCTCCACACGCTTCTTTTATCAAGTGTTTCACGATATCCTGACAATGTAGCTCATCAATACCGGTCGAGTGGTTAGCGTCAGGGATTTCAAAACCGGGTGACCCAGGTTTGATCCACGGTCGCGGCACTACAGTCATGGTGGAGTGCCCTTGGGCAAGGCACATTTCCTAGCCTAGTACTAGTTTGTTTACCCAGGGATCATGAACAAGTGAACTGTCGCCGTGATATAACTGAAATAATGTTGAAAGAGGCGTAAAACCCTAACAAATAAATCCATTCGGTATTAAATTCAGTTCAATAATAGCAATAATAGTCATTTAAACAAACTTAACATAATGACATAAACACTTTACACACTAAATCATCAACATTTGTGAGAAATTTCAGCAATGAATTATATACTGATGACGTCGCCAAAATGACGTCATCAAACAATTGTGGGATCGCTGATTTTGGATTGACAGTTCAGATTAAAAATATGTAAATCTGTGATGTGAGATTGTGCATGTATGTGAAGTTCAATCTCCAGGCGTAAATAAACCGACTGAGACTTAATGTTTACAACAGTCTCTATAGAAATATATAGTCCTCTGTTGTTGTCGAAGTATTCGCGAGTACGGAAAATAACCGGAGGAAATAATGTCTGGGACAGCTTATAACGTTGTCCGCCATTAGCATTGTTGTTGATGTTCAACAGTTGGGCTAGTTACCGTTGCTTAATTGGACGGAGCTAACTCGACAATTGGCATAGCACATTTAGATTTGCGGGGGCAGATATAAAGGGCGTCATATAGCCATTAATTGATTAAAGTACTCACGAGGAAGAACGCTCATTTTGTTTTTATGAGAACACGTTGTAATACTGGCGGTCCTAAATTCTGGAAGCTGCCATTTTGAATTCCGCCAGCCAATGAAATTCCTTGTTGCAATCAAGCCGATTACCCATCATGCAAATTATACCCAATATATTTTTTTTTTACCTCACATAAATTTTAAAATTTACTGCATACAAAATATACTGCATATTAATATTTTATCAAACATTTATTTTTTTAACATGTGTCATATACATTTTTATGTTCACAAATATTATTTTTTTACTAAATATATATTTTTTTTAGTTCGTATATATTTTTTATTGAATCAATATATTTCAGATAGAACAATTTTTTTTTTTTTAGTTCGCATATTTTGTTTATTGAATCAATATATTTGAGATAGAATATTGCAACGTTTGTCATGCCATAGTTGACTAGCACAACTATATTCAACGCAAGATAAAGTATTGCTCGCCCAACAAAAAAACACACCAAAATATTGAAAAAACACGTGAATGGTTTTGAATTATAACATTTAAATATATATAATAAGAATTTTGAAAAAAACAAAATCTAATGAAAAATAATGAAATGAAAATAAAGAGGTGGGGTGGTAGATCGTCAACCTCGGGTGCAGGCTTTTAGGACTGTGGGGATAACATTTCGACTTACTCTCTGGTCTCAGGACAAATGGACCAATAGTATTGGTAACTTACCAAGCAAACACCGCGAAACAACTGAAAAATTATTAATAGCGGCGTAAAACACCATACAAACAAACAAACAAATCAAAACGTGAGTCCAGACAATGAACACAGGCTGTAGATACCCACCTTCTTTGAATTCCCCATCATGGGTCCACGATGAACACTTCACACCGATGACCGGTATCTTCGAACACAAATTCCACAGTCCGAAATACGCCTTACCACCCCCTACTGAGTGAGTATACCAATTATTGAGGCCCGTAGCCACACAGGCGAACAATAGCGCCAAAAACGCTAAAATTAAAGTGAAAATTAATCCGCCTTTCATTTTGAGTGAATTTACTGTTTGCCGGTTAATTAAGCCTATTGGTAACTACATGTATCCCTTGTACGTTATACTACACAAAAAAGCTAGGGCTTATATATTTTACTCGGAAAGAATTGGCTCTTGACCTTGACCTTTATCCGCGTGATTTAATGTCATAGTTACAACCACGCAATAGTAGTCAAGGCTCTAGATAAGACGAGTATTTCACATCCCCAAATCCTTATTTGACCCACAAACCCTATGGTGTGGGTACTCAAAAGATTCGCCTCTGTGAGACGATTCTTTTGAGTACCCACAACATAGGATTTAGCGGAGTCATAATGGATATATGGATGGGAAAAGACAAGTTCACTCCTCCTTATCTAGTCCTCTGGTAGGTAAGTTCTTTGTCATATTGTGGGATATGTTCTTGTTCGATGTGAGTAAATAAGAAAGGGATAAATAATAAACCAAGACAAAACTGTTCATACTTGGCGAATCCGAACCAATCAAAACTGATAAGCTGTTAAATAAAAAAAAAAATTATGTCAAAACTTGATTGGATTCATTGTGTGTTTTAAATAATTATTTCAGTTATATCTCGGGGACAGTTCACTGATCCATGATCCTGGACCAACGAATCAGAACGGAAATGTGCTTTGCCCGGGGGCACCATTCAATGTCCGCCACGTGTTGGTATCGAGCCTGGGACACCCGGTTTCCATCCTCTTGATCACATGTACACTTAAACAGGCACATTTCCTAGCCTCGTACTGCGTGATATCCTCTTGATCATATGTACACTTAAACAGGCACATATCATAGCCTCGTACTGCGTGATATCCTCTTGATCACATGTACACTTAAACAGGCACATAGCTAAGCCTGGTACTGCGTGACATCCTCTTGATCATATGTACACTTAAACAGGCACATAGCTTAGTCTCGTACTGCGTGACATCCTCTTGATCACATGTACACTTAAACAGGCACATAGTATAGCTTCGTACTGCGTGATATCCTTTTGATCATATGTACACTTAAACAGGCACATAGTATAGCTTCGTACTGCGTGATATCCTCTTGATCACATGTACACTTAAACAGGCACATAGTATAGCTTCGTACTGCGTGATATCCTCTTTATCACATGTACACTTAAACAGGCACATAGCTTAGCCTCGTACTGCGTGATATCCTCTTGATCACATGTACACTTAAACAGGCACATAGTATAGCTCCGTACTGCGTGATATCCTCTTGATCACATGTACACTTAAACAGGCAAATTTCCTAGCCTCGTACTGCGTGATATCCTCTTGATCATGTGTACACTTAAACAGGCACATAGCATAGCTTCGTACTGCGTGATATCCTCTTGATCACATGTACACTTAAACAGGCACATAGTATAGCTCCGTACTCCGTGATATCCTCTTGATCACATGTACACTTAAACAGGCACATTTCCTAGCCTCGTACTGCGTGATATCCTCTTGATCATGTGTACACTTAAACAGGCACATATCATAGCTTCGTACTGCGTGATATCCTCTTGATCATATGTACACTTAAACAGGCACATAGCCTAGCCTCGTACTGCGTGACATCCTCTTGATCACATGTACACTTAAACAGGCACATATCATAGCCTCGTACTGCGTGATATCCTCTTTATCACATGTACACTTAAACAGGCACATAGTATAGTCTCGTACTGCGTGATATCCTCTTGATCACATGTACACTTAAACAGGCACATAGTATAGCCTCGTACTGCGTGATATCCTCTTTATCACATGTACACTTAAACAGGCACATAGTATAGCTTCGTACTGCGTGATTTCCTCTTGATCACATGTGCACTTAAACAGGCACATAGCTTAGCCTCGTACTGCGTGATATCCTCTTGATCACAGGTACACTTAAACAGGCACATAGCATAGCTTCGTACTGCATGATATCCTCTTGATCACATGTACACTTAAACAGGCACATAGTATAGATTCGTACTGCGTGATATCCTCTTGATCACACGTACACTCAAACAGGCACATATCATAGCTTCGTACTGCGTGATATCCTTTTGATCACATGTACACTTAAACAGGCATATAGCATAGCTTCGTACTGCGTGCGTGATATCCTCTTGATCACATGTACACTTAAACAGGCACATAGCATAGCCTCGTACTGCGTGCTATTCTCTTGATCACACGTACACTTAAACAGGCACATAGCATAGCCTTGTACTGGTTTGTTTACCCAGGGATCATGAAAAAGTGAACTGTCGCTGTGATATAACTGAATTAATGTTGAAAACGGCGTAAACCCAATAAAACAAAGAAACAAAAATAAAAACAGAACTGAATCTACACGGGACGGAAATGGCTTACAGTTTGGGCTTTTTGTTTGGGGGAGGGGGGGTTGTTACGCCGTTATCAAAATTATTTCAGTTATATCACGGCGACAATTCACTTATTCATGATCCCTGGGTAAACAAACCAGAACTAGGCTAGAAAATATGCCTTGCCAAAGGGTACTCCACCATGACCACAGCGCCGCGACTGGGGATCGAAACCGTGATAAATATCACTGTTTGCGATCATCTGGAGTATATCAATTTCGGCCTTACTCCGAAGCTAACGTTAACCCTCAATATCACTTCGACTTAGTTAATTTTGAAAACTATACACAATTGTATTGTCAATGACACACGGTACGGAAACATTTATCATTTAACCTTTTACTTGATATAGTTATGGTATTGTAAAAGTCAAATGCCTTCGGAAAAAAAAACCTCAGGAAAATATTATATTTATCGAAAGGAGGTTTCTTTTTGGAAAAGATTTGAAAACATTTTTAGAAAGAGAGAAATTGCTAATTCCGATCATTTTCTCTTTTTTTTAAATAATAGAGTAATTGATAATTTGGGGTTTTAATGCTATTATCAACAATTGTTCTGTCATATCACGTCGGCCAGTCCATGTACGCATATCATTCTGACTTTCTAACACCAGTACTCCACACAACAGCATTTCCAAGCAACTGGCTGCTTTTCCACATATACCCTTAGCCCTCTTTTTTTCAAATATGGTTGTCGAAAGTCCACTAATACATGCTAAGATGACAGTTATCTTCCATATCAATGAACGGAAGGGTGGACCCTTCAACAACATTGACATCTACTTGTGAACATTCAGACACTTATTTGAGCCGTCCCGCGAGAAAACCAACATTATGGCCTCTGCGAAATGTATCGACCCAGATCAGTGTGCGCAGACATATTCCGTCTCAGAAGAATATAGGTATAGAATAATGAAACAGAAAATTCACAGGAAGCAAAAAGAGTCAGTCCGGCCTAGCCTGCGCGACATGCTTAAGCTGATCCGGGTCGATACTTTACGCAGTCTTAAATGCTGGTTTTCTCGTATTCCAATTAAATGTGTCCGCGGCAACAACGTTTAGCGTAATGTATCGACCCAGATACGCCAGCGCAGTCCTCACAGACTGATCCGGGCCGACAAATTCCATCTCAGGGGGATAGAGGTATAAAGTAATGATTCCTGAAACAGAATTTCGACCAGTGTAGACCCAGATCAGTCTGCGCATCCGTGAGGTATAACCAGGCCTTGAATTGCTCACCATCTAGCCATAGATGGTTTAAACAAAATGTTGTCAAACAGTATCCATCTGGACTGTTTAACATGGATCAGCAGGCGTTTATTTAGCCACTCTTGTCATGATTACGCTAAGGTATGTTTTTTGTCTAACCGCTCATTTCGAGTCGTCTACATTCACACTGTTTGAAGGACAAAATTCAAGTGAATAACGCATTTTGATGCACCATACACAATGTCTCGTTTTTCAGCAATGTTTCGAATTATAACAACTAGTATATTTAAATAAAATATTACCGTAAATTAGCCCATTATATACATATAACTGTACACATGTATACAGAACTTGAAAAAACGTTGTCTCTCTTAAGGAGGAAAGTATATTTATTGAAGTAGACTGTTGACCTTTAAGCTCAATTCGAGCAATTGTACATTTTGCGAGAGCTTTTTGAAACTCCGTCTGCTGCAGATGCGCGCTGCGAAGGGGTTACTTTATCCTTTGAAACTTCAAGAACAAATTAGATTGTAAATCGTTTACATAAGACGGGGAAGATTTTTCATACAAATAAATAACAGGAAAAATAAAAATCTCTATAAATGAAACGGTCCAATATAAAACAAAATATGAATTCTTCCTGAACCCTTTCCTACAAACAACAATTCTGCAGCTAACGACTTTGAACATATTTTGTCAAATAATGGAAAATCTCTATAATTCAATGGATAACCTATGACTAAAAGTGAAAAACATTGTGGCCAAAGGAGAAATTGCACGTTTTGTGCAATTTCTTCTTTTGTCACTATGTTTTCAAAAAGCCGTCTGCTGCAGAGGCGTCAGAAAGCGTCTGTATGAGGGAAAGGGTTAACAAGTTCTACATAACATGTCACACTCACCTCAATGTTATTCGTCAATTGAAGTCGACGAATAAGTTCAATTGACCAGATACAGGCAGGGGCGTAGCCTTGCAATAATCAATGTGTAGGCCGTCTCGTGAGAAAATCAACATTTTGGCGTAAAGTATAGACCCGGATCAGCCTAAGCATGCATGTTAGACACTTTTCGCCTCCTGTGGATTTTCTGTTTCAGGAATAACTACTCTATACATCTATCCCCCTAAGACGGAATGTGTCGGTCGAATCAGTCTGCGCGGACAGCGCAGGCTGATCTGTTCGATACATTATGCAGATGTGTATCGCCGCAGCTGCATTTTGGGGCATATTTTAGAAAAAATGTGTAGGCACCTGCCTACAGTGCCTGAAGGGAGCTACGCCCCTGACAGGTATATACACGTAACGAATATGGTTCAATGACGCAAAAAAACTTAACTTACATGACATATATAGACTAAAAAATAGGTTAATTGTAATCTGAAAGAGAAGTACAATTATGTAGAGGTAACTTAGAATAATTAGTTAATCTACAAATTAGCAAAATAATTTTAGTTATTTCTTCAAACCAATTTCTGTTTAAAAAATATTCTCTATTTTCTGACGCTTTTGAAATACAATTTGCAATATTCTTATGTACTTGGCTACTATTTGAAGATAATAAGTAAATAAATCGACATAGAAGGCCAAAGTTTGGTAGATATCGTGATCGTATGTTGTTTTTTTCGTTCGATCAAACTAAAAGAAAAAAAAATCGCCCAGAAATTCGAATAAGTGTTTATTGTTTTCTTAGTTTGTCATTTTGAATATGTTGAATAAGTTGTTCTAGTTCAAAAGTAGTTTTGGAGATGTATCATTTAGATATAGTTGCGACGTATTCCCTGGTAAATGAATTGCATTGTGTCTGTACGGATATATTTTATTCTAACCTTAAGATGCTAATACCTTATCTATCTAAATACCTCTTTTTACTTTATTCGACCATAAATTATTATCTATGTTTGAAATATAAAATTTATTGTTTGCTTATTTATAATATTTTACGACAACTTAATTATTGTTACTTGGTTTTTACACACACAAAACACTGTGTCGTGTTTATTGCATAGACGTTACATCCTTTTTTCACAAAAAATAATCGAATTAAGTCTCTCCCACATAATTGAGCCGTGCCACGGGAAAACCAACATTGTGGACACTGCGTAAAGTATCGTGCCAGATCAGCCTAAGCATGACGCGGCAGGCTTACCCGGACAGACACTTTTCGCCTCCTCGGTGGATTTTCTGTCTGAGGAATCATTACTCTATACCTCTATCCCCCTGAGACGGAATGTGTCGGCCCGGATCAGTCTGCGCAGGCTGATCTGGGTCGATACATTACGCAGAGGCCATAATGTTGGTTTTCTCGCGGGACGGCTCATATAGAGCAATGTGCGTACGCATATGCAGCAGATGACTATTTTTAAATTGTGTGGTAGACGTAGAAACTGCTCATAACGACCGCTATATCGAGGGCTTGGCGTGAAACGGTTGTAACTCAAATTGGTATTTTTTTACCAAGGTTAATCACCTCGCCATGAACTCTTTATAAGCGTTAAGTCATTTTTCTTGGTAAACAATGTAAATTTAGGTGACATTGCTCGTTCTGAGCAATGGCACCTAAATTTGCATTGTTTACCAAGCGGTCAAAATTGCCCCTAAACCAGGGTTTTCAAAATAGGTTTTTAGTTACAACCGTCTCACGCCCAAGCCCTCGATATGTTCAAGTCTATTAATTAATTACACTTGCATCTACAGAGAGTTTCCATAGTTTGTCAGGTTATTTTCAAGACTGCCTGCTGATGATTAGTTTAATTTGGAGTTGGAATGAGTTTTTAATACAAACTAATTTTTCTATCATAATTTCTTATGGGCCACCTTAATAATTTCCTCCATGTAGATGATGTCGGGAACTCTTCAGCGTTAAGATGTCGAAAACATTTTAGAAACATACTGAAGAAAAAGGAATGAAGTATAACGAGTATCGAGCATTTTCTCCTTTGTTGCAATATGTTTCTAATTGCTTCACAATATGTATAAGACGTTAATTTCCCTGTACTTCAAGTGTTCAATTATTGACAGATTTAGTGAACAAAGGAAAACTATATATGGATGTTTAACGAAATGCAAAAGAAGGTCTTATTTGATTCTGAGTCTCCCTAAATCACACGAGATTGGACTCTATACCATCATAAAAACACGTGATTTATAATCATGTGAAAATTCGTCACAATGCCAATCAAGGTTCAACTTTAGCTAAGAAATTCATATGACGCGCAATTATTTTCCTGTTTACACATGTGATACAAGAGAAAGTTGATGCAACGCATCAATGTCGCCGGAAATGCATACTGCAGTTATGCATAACACTAACATTATAGTAGTTGAATAAACATTTATCAACTGAAGGGCATATTGGAACATCAGGGGCGGGGTCAAGTGAAAATGTATCATAACTTGCATTGTTTTGTCAACGAAGTGAATGATAATTGAAGCCTTTCATTGTTTATGATCAATCTCCATTCCAAAGTAGGTTGACCATACACACAGCCAACTAATTATTGATCATACACAGTAATGGAAATGAGTAATCTTGACAATCATTAGTCTTAGTATGTATACAGTGCTTTCATTAAGGAATAATTATATGATTTGTGAATTCCACATACACTTTTCAAGATGTTTGTCAGAATATTTGAATTCTATCATTTATCAATAAAACCACAAAACAGACAATTTAAGATTTGCATGCAATAGCACGTCATTTTATGTTTCCCCTATTAAAGTCAACATTGGACACCTTTGCAGCAATTTACTTTTAAAACAATGAAATAAGGGTTCTATCGCTGAAGACATGAGTTTTCTCTTTTTCTCAAAATGATATTAGCTTGGCATCCTAATTATATCATACCTTAACAAATGATGAAATGTTATCCAATATTTACAAATAAGACCACCTTCGAAATATAATATCAGCTAAACAGTTAAATCTCATTGAAATTGTTTCATAATTTAAATTTAATTTCGAACATAAACTGAGCCCTACAACATGTTTTATTGTAATTCTTTCCTTCCTTTTTTATAATGAAAATAACAAACTACTCATGTTTTAAAATTATATTATGATGAGCGCCCTTGTGTCAATGATGCATAACAATATGCAGATCGGAAGCAATATGCCTTTAGGGAATTTAATCACACATTTAAAATTGTCAAGGACGAAATAATTTTGTACGAAAGACCCGATTCGTGACCTACATTCTTCTTCGCAGAGGTGTCGTTCTTGAAACTCTCTTTATAGGCAGAGAGTGTTCGTTCAAAGTCATTTTTCTATTAAAACCAGTTTTATCTCGGTTTGTTCTTTTCTTCATTTGTTTCGAACCAAATTAACATTTTAAATCACCTATAATTTACTATTTGTAAGTGAGTGTAAAGAGCGGCTCTCTGCAAAGGAGATTGATCTACGCAGTTGGTATTCGCGAGTCACGCGATCAACAGTTTTAGCTTAGAAACAGTTCATATTTTAGATATACATGGATAAACATTATAAAATGAATTCCTCACAAATCAAGACATCTCTTTGAACATGAAAATAACATTCAGTAAGTTAAGATTGCTATTTTAAAGGAGAATTCGACGTGATTTTTACTTGATATTGACACATAACAGTCTGCTTGCTGCAAGTCTCATGGGGACGGTTTTGTCTTCGTAAATAAAACCCCAAAAAAGAGATGCGAGTCAAAATAAAGAAACTACTAATACTTAAAACATCGGAATATGTATTTCATTTTAGATGTGTCATAACTTAGTGTTTTTAAACAAACGCAATTGTAATATGTTCAAGACATTTAAATTTGGTTTTTTCTAATAATAACTCCTCCTCCCATGTGATTTCCGAAAACCTATTAAAAATAGAAGTCGCGGGCTTCTGCCCAGCGACTAATAATTGAAAAACTTCTCATTGTTCTTCTTCTTTTTCTTTTTCTTCTACTTCTTCTTCTTTGTTTTTATTTAGAAATAGCTACAATTCTGAAGCCATACGTCTTATGGAAAATGTCCTAAATTTCATACGCGTGAAAGTAGTACTCAATACTTGCTCTTACTTTTCAAATGTATCACGATTTTTGAAATAATGATATATTTATATCGTCTTTGTTTTCTTATGTGGTTTTTATATTCAAAGAGAATTTGGAAATAAAATGAAAGATTGTATTTTAAAACATGAACGCGGAGAGATTTATAAATCTCAATGAGTGAACTGCTACAGAGAGAACTATTTCCGATTTAAGCTCCAGATACGGTATTTGAATTTTCAATCACGCATTGAAAATGAAGATAAAAACAGAGTTGAAAATATTTTCTTTGTGCCTTGTCGGCCATATAAATATAGTATAAAGAATTATAAAAAAAAATATGTGCGTCATGAAATGCATTTAAAATGAGAGTAACACATTTGCAGAGAAATCGTGATCGTCGAATTCTATTTATAAATACAACGGTATGGGGGGAGGGTCTAAAGTGCGGACGCGATCTGCGGACAAATACATTATAGAGGGAAAATGCGGACAAATGCAATATAGAGGGAAAATGCGGACGCTATAGAATATAGAGCAAATCTGCGGACGATATGATTTGTTGTTTAATTAAAGATGGGCAAATGTGTATAATTTGTTACATATGATCATATCCGGGGTTTTCTTTGTAAATATATAATGTGTTTGATTGTTTTTATCAGTGATATAGATTAAACCAAAAATCGAGATCATGCTGAAATGGAATCTCTTTGTAAAGTGTTTTAACGACTTTCCTCTTTATATCATATCTATAGATATCAATAACGAGAATTGATGGATTGATTTTCCGACAAGTAAATGTCTTTTGACGCATCTGCAGCGGACGAAATTTGAAAACATTGCAAGAATAGAATAGGTTGCTAGTAACTAGCCATAGGTTTGCTTCAATTATATCCTCTCCTTTACAACTGATTGAAGGTTCATGGGTTCTAGTTATTGTTTGGCCTCTTCATTTTCTACTTTGTAACTTTCAATAGTTTTCCATGTGCCATACTACGAGGCAAATGATCCATGCAACATTCTATTCTGTAGGGTACTTGGAAGGGGCAGAACAATTTAAATAACAAATAAATAATAAGTATATATATACATATACAACACTTTTAATCTTAATTTGTTTCTAGTAATTATATATATATATACAACAATAATACTAATCTATAACAAATAAGTTAAATGGTTTTTTCTTACTGTGTAAACAGTAAAAAGCAACATATATTGAAAACATTGTGGGAAAAGGAGAATTTGCTTATTTAAACAATTTCTTAATTCCCATAACCGTTCTTTACCGTCGTATAAACCAAATTTGTATTTGAAGGCTGTTTTAAGTAAAAACCTTAAATGTTGCCAATTTAATCACATATCTTATCATTATAATAGCCAAATAATTAACAAAAGTTACAATTAAAGTCCGCATTTGTTGTCGAAATATCCACAAGTGCATTAACACAAGATTTGTGAAACCAATTTGTGCATATATCACATTGTACCATGACGGTATCGACACATCCTGGCAAGTTACAAATACATAAATGTATATGATAGGTTTATTGGGAAAAGGGGTTACATTTATAATTTGTTTGGAATGACCCTCGTACACAATGGTAATTAACAGTGTATGGTCACGCATCCGTAATTGATTTGGCAAGCTTAAACACCCTTTAAAGGAAACAGCGGCCAGCTTAGGTGTATACTGTAGAGTAAAATGCGGACGGCACAGGTATTGGTTTTCTCTGGAGCATTTAATCCTTTTATAATGCAAATGAATTCAAAAGCCTCTGAAGTCGGAAGCATGTTTCTTTTAAAGTGCTCATATAAATATTAGTACTGCCTTTTTCCACAATATTTTCTACATGATTTCAATTACTCTTTCATTTGGATAGATGTTTCTTTTTTAGCTCACCTGAGCACGAAGTGCTGAAAGTTAGTTATTGTAATCTCCTTTTGTCCGGCGTCTGTCGTCCGTCAACATCTTCTCCTCAGTAACGAGTGGGTCAATCCTCTCATTGACCTCACCAGAATTTCTTCAAATGTTTGTGATTCATGCAGAATTATGGTTTCCGTGGCAACGAAAATAAAATAACTTTAAAATTCTTCTTCTACCAAACTGGTTGGCAGATTTTCAAATTATTTTAAAGAAGTGTTCCTTGGCCGCCAGGGAGCGGGGCTTTTTTGCCTTATATGGCTATAGTGTAAACTCAAAAAAATCTTCTCCTCCAAAAGTATCACGCCAATTTTCAATTCTTTTTGTAGAAAGGTTCATTGGGAGACCATCTATCAGATTCCTCCAAGCCATGTTGATTGGTCGAAAAACATGGCCGCCAGGGGGCAGGGCTATTTGGCCTTATATGGCTATAGTGAAAACTTGAAAATCTCTTGTTAAGCAGGAAGCTTTTGAGTAAGATTTTAGAAAAACCCTTGGTCAATTTTGGATTTTTTTTGTAACAAAAATTGGTAAATAGATGAGTGAGTAAACATAATGGTTATCCATTTGTTTTACATGTCTTTTGAAACTTGGAAATTAAATATAATATTCACATGTATGTCTCATGATTTATTTTTATAGACAACTAAAATGGCATTTAATTTTAACGGATGCGTCATTTATTATTTTACCCGAAGTTGTAATATTTATAAACAATGCATAGTTTATAAATCACACATCTATGCAAAGGCAAATATTTGAACAGTTTTATGTACCCAAACAAATTTTAATGCCTTCAGCGCTTTGATTTTTACTGTTCTACGTTTTCTTGTGCATGTAATTGTGTTGTTGTTGTTCTTCTTCTTCGTCGTCGTCGTCGTCGTCTTCAATTATGTGAAGGAGAATAAGGAAAATTTAGTAAAAAACAAGAACTAGAATAGGGAGACGAAGACTTGATAGTTTGTAATGTAAAAATCCAACAAATCCAACAACACATCTTCGTATGACGTTTCTATTTATTGTTCTTTGATTTCTATTTTCCTTATTCTCCTTGTCGTTTACGTTTTTTCTATGCTACTGATAATCCGACAGGATGACTTATTATTATTATAATTTACGGGTCTTTAAGGTCAAATTACGCCAAATGCATCCGCTGTCATGCCAAATAGTCCATAAGAAAGCTTTATGTGCGAAGAAATGAGTGTATACCATCACCAGTATGCATTGCCTATATGACATTGAGTTAAAATTCATTGTAAATGTGTACAGGATGCAGTGGAAATGATTGATTTGATCATTTTTAGTATTTTGACCTTGTTTGAAAGTAAAAGAAGATAATGTGAAACACTGTTTTTGTGAGTGGCTGAATTTTCGTCCAAAATGACGGTAACAATATTCGCCTGATGAATTATGCATGACGTCACGCGGGAAAACCAACATTGTGGACTCGTAAAGTATCGAGCAAGATCAGCCTAAGCATGACGCGCAGGCTTACCCGGACAGATACTTTTCGCCTTCTCGGTGGATTTTCTGTTTCAGGAATCATTACTCTATACTTCTATCCGCCTGAAACGGAATGTGTCGGCCCAGATTAGCAAGCGCGGACTGCGCAGGCTGATTTGGGTCGATACATTACGCAGAGTTCAAAATGTTGGTTTTCTCGTGGAACGGCTCATTTGCGAAATGTGCAGAACCAGATCGGAAGCGCTGGTTCACACTGATCTACTCTTGTTTCAACTGCTTCACGGTTGTCTTTTGCAGAACACTGATCAAATGGCAGTCACACTGAATTTGATTTGAAAAGAAAAATGAATTACGTAATTCTGTCTAGAAATGGACGTTTGCAGATGGTTCTCAAAGTCATAGAGATAAGTGCAAAATCAAAAGCCCATACAAATAAATCGCTTTATATGATTTTATTACAATCTTATCAAATCTCCAATAGTATTACACGTAACAAATAAAAGTACGAAAACGTGAATGAAGCATTTAAACAGACATTTATCAACAACATTTAATCTGAACATTCATCCCCTAAAGAAGATCTGGTTGGATTACATCGCCTGACCATTGTGGCTCTGTAGTACCCGTATCTCTTTTTACCCAGGGGATGCTCCCGGGTCCATCCGTAACAAAACCCGTCCTCGTTTTTGCCCACTTTTTGTTTGATCAGCTGTCCTGTAAATATATCATATTTTCTAATTGATTATCATTTGAGCTGTGTTCGAGGAAACGCAACTGGAGGTATTTTTGAAAGCAAAGATAAATAAAAAAGACAATTTCATTTAACTACAAAATGTATGGCATAGGCTTCGAGCACTCTTCTTTGACATGTTTTCGATCAGTACAGATCCAATCCCGCCGTGCGAATGCGCAGGATGGTGGCATTAGTTTACATTGTTCGCAGCTGTACTTGGTTTTCCTGCAGCGCTGCTAAGTTCATGCTATCTCTTCATTTTACATGTTGTCTCCTCTGTAACATACATTTAATTTACTATTAGCCAGAAAAAATAATTGCTCATAACGACAATTTTCCCTATATGTTTTGTCCTCCATCCAGTAACATTATACTCGTTTTAAGGTGCTTCAATTGTCGAGAGTCTTATATATGCATTTCAGGCAATGTGTTATAATCGATTGGATAATTAGTTGGATAATTGGTTGGATAATCAGGGACGTAGCTTGGCAATAATCAATGTGTAGGCCGTCTCGTGAGAAAATCAACATTGCGGACTCTGCGTAAAGTATCGACCCGGATCAGCCTAAGCATGCCACACAGGCGTACCAGGATATACACTGTTCGCCTCCTGTGGATTTTCTGTTTCAGGAATCACTACTCTATTTATCCCCTCTTATACGGAATGTGTCGGCCGGATCAGTCTGCGCGGACAGCGCAGGCTGATCTGGTCGATACATTACGCAGATGTGTATCGCCGCAGCTGCATTTTGTGGCATTTTGAGAAAACATGTGTAGGCACGTGCATACAGTGCCTTAAGGGAGCTACGCCCCTGATAATTGGTTGGTGTTTAACGCCGCCTTCACTGGTATATCAGTTATATCACGGCGGTCAGTTCAACTAACGTGTGTCCAAGAATACGACTTTTCATTTAACCCTTTCTCTCAAAAAGACGCTTTTTGACGCCCCTGCAGCAGACGGCTTTTTGAAAACATAGTGACAAAGGAAGAAATTGCTCGAGACGAGCAATTTCTCCTTTTACCACAATGTTTTTTCCACTTTTTGTCATAGGTTATCCATTCAATTATAGAGATTTTCTATCTTTTGACAAAATATGTTCAAAGTCGTCTGCTGCAGAATTGTCGTATGAGGGAAAGGGTTCAGGAAACAAAAGATACGAAATAGAACATATCGATACCTTTCTTAAACGACAACTCGCTGCCAGCGGTTGGTACCAGATTATCCCGTACAGCGGTCACCCTCACATTCCGGATTTTTCCTATTCCCGGGTCCTCTTCTGACTCTTTCCCGGTTGTGAATTCCGCCACACGGCTGTACTCTAGTGTAAAAAAAACCAGTCAATCTTAAAAATCTTTCCCACATGCAACAATTCTGCAGCAGACGGCTTTGAACATATGTTGTCAAAAAATAGAAAACCTCTATAATTAAATGGATAACCTATGACTAAATGTGGAAAACATTGTGGCAAAAGGAGAAATTGCTAGTTCTGAGCAATTTCTTCTTTTGTCACTATGTTTTCAAATAGCCGTCTGCTGTAGAGGCGTCAGAAAGCGTCTATATGAGGGAAAGGGTTAAGGTTTAAATACAATGAATTTGCATACTCTTAAATGAGTTATGAATGGAAACGTCTACATGATAGTTAAATATATTGTATATATGTTAGCCGTGATCATCGTCGGACACCCACGGTTGTTGCGACTCCGCTACGCTCCAACATCACCCGTGGGATTTTTCACTGTCGTTTCGCCGTTTTGACAGAACAGAATAGAATACACATAGACCAATCAAAACGACGTTTACATGTTCGATGCTCTTGATACTCTCCTACGTATGGACGCATTGAAAAACGGCTGCGCCAACAGATCGTAAATTATGCATTGTTTCTGTTTATCATCTTTAACATTTAAACATTACCGAAGTTTAGAATCAAAATGCAGCAAGGAGCAGTACGATTTTATATTTACTGATCTTAATATCAGAAATGAAAGGAGAGAACACTATGCAGCCAGTCCGGGGCTCGAACCTGGAACCTCTCTCGCTTACTTATTTTAACAACTGTGCTAACCGGGCCGCTAACACGTTATCTCTTCAATTGTGTACAAATAACATGGAATGTCTCGTAACACAAACTTTTCCCACCGCCTGTCTTCACTGATAAAAACAAATCTCTTCCTCTTACCATTGTGCAACCTCTTCCTTTCTGGAACTTGTTAATTTTAAAAAGTTCACACTCCAAGATAAAGTTAATATTCAGATGAGGTCGCCTTTTTTTTCAAAAAAGTTTTATTACGAGAAATTGTGTTGGATGTAAACCGAAGAACAACATTGTACTGCATCCAATCAGAAACAATATTGTCAAAACGACGAAACGGCAGAGAAATATCCCACGGGTGATGTTGGAGCATTTCGACGATGTGAGTGATGTGTGGTTGTCTTAATGGCATTTCGTTTTGATATAAAAGTATAATTAGTGAATAGAGCTAAAAACATGGTGGTAAAAGAAGGAATTGCTCATCATCAAGTCTGCTTCAAATGTGTCGAAATGCATCTGCAAGTATTAAAAAGTGAAAGATATATTGTCATAAAGATTAAAGGGCTTAACTTCCTCACTTTTTTGTTTAAATAACTTGCATTAAGTTTTGTATAACGTATACATACGGAGAATTAAGTCTTCCGGGTGAGACTGAGACTGTCGGCTGAGTGCACACTGTACGCCAGATGAATTAAGTCTGCCGAGTGAGACTGAGACTGTCGGCTGCGTGCACACTGTACGCCAGATGAATTAAGTCTGCCGAGTGAGACTGAGACTGTCGGCTGAGTGCACACTGTACGCCAGGTGAATTAAGACCCACAAATGTTTGACGCGGCTCATTTGTATCATTCCTAATGCGACCCGGGAGTCCTACACATTTATATCTAAAGCCCAACAATTTGCAATAACTTGCCTGTTTAACCCTTTCAGCGCCGAATTGTTTAAAGTAGACTCTTCCATGTTCAAACTCGGATGACTCTATTTTCATGTTTTAGGAATTTTGGAATATTTTTATAACTCACAGCCAAACAATGCAGATTTCAGGTGAGACAGCTCGTTACGAGCTGACTCACCTGAATCTGTATTGTTTGCAAAAAGCTCAATATTGCCCTTGGCGCTGAAGGGGTTAAAAAGGTGTAATTGTAAGCATTTCTACGTGTGCAACGAGGGGAAAAACGTTGGAGCAAGTTTCCATAATAGATTGAAATAGAAAGTGAAATAAAAAAAACGGATGTGACTAATTATACAGTATACTATTGTGTATGTGACTATTTGTCACGTTTAATGATTGCGACCGGAAATATGCTACCGACACAGTGTCCGCGTCGGGAACAATAGACCAGCGTGTAGTAATGGCCCCCACACTATTAGGATAACGTTGCGAGTGATATGTCGGTGTAAGGTTGAATGAAACTGGTGATTGAGGATCAGGATCGCTGTGGTATAAATGAAATACCGTTGAAAGCGATGTCGAACACCATTCAAACAATCAGAACACAAACTGAATTATTCCCCTTAAACTTTCACATGTGTTCATGATTCAGAAATGGTGTGTCATTTCTAGTAGTTATCGTATAACAGTCTTGTTCTGTTTTCTATTCAAAACTAAACTTTGAAAACAATATTTATTGTATGATTGAGAACAAACGCAGATGTGCCTATGCATACGCTACCCCTCTATTTCTTTATATATATAATGGAGTCGTCCCGCGAGAAAACCAACATTGTGGACTCTGCGTAAAGTATCGACCCGGATCATGCGGCGCAGGCTAGCCCGGACAGACACTTTTCGCCTCCTTTGGATTTTCTGTTTCAGGAATAACTACTGTATACATCTATCCCCCTAAGACGGAATGTGTCGGCCGGATCAGTCTGCGCGGATAGCCGCCTATCGCCGCAGCTGCTTTGCGTAAAGTATCGACCCGGAGCAGCATAAGCATGCCGCGCAGGCTTACCCGGAGAGACACTTTTCGCCTCCTGTGGATTTTCTGTTTCAGAAATCATTACTCTATACCTTAATCCCCCTGAGACGGAATGTGTCGGCCCGGATCAATCTGCGCGGACTGCGCAGGCTGATCTGGGTCGATACATTACGCAGAGGCCATAATGATGGTTTTCTCGCGGGACGGCTCGTATATATACTTGAAAATATATTCTGACCAAACAAAATAGAAAAACGTATCCCCACTAGTGGTCCACCAATGTTACCTGTATTGATGCCAAACCGGTGAGTCAATGATACCAACGTCGCCGGATGAGGTTCGTTCAATAATGTTGTTAGAAAAAAACCAAATTTAAAGATAACTGACTGATTGGTTGGTTGGTTGACAGGTTAGATTTCCAACGGTTCAAAACTATTCCCCAGGCAACTTGCTACATTCCCTCATAGACGTTTAAGACACAAGTCACATTTTGTCATTTATCGGAAAAACACAATGGCCGAGTCGTTGTTAAAACTGATGTACCCCTGATAATATAGCCGAGCTCCGGTAGCTCAGTCGGTAGCGAGGGGTTGTGAGTTCGAACCCCAGCTCGGCCTTCATTCTTTTCGTCGTTTGACAAAAGTCATTCTGTAAAGCGTCATTAGTCCTCCACCAATTGTGGAAAAGCAGTCAGTTGCTTGGAAATATTTTGTTGTTTGGATGACTGGTGTAAGACAGCCAGAAAACACATGGGTAGGTGAACTGGCCGCCGTGATACGACTGAAAAGTTGTTGAAAACGGCGTTAAACCTCAATCAATACAACCTTGTATAGACAAGATGTATGAGTAAACAACTGTATTAGGAGCGGTGATATAAACTGTTCCCACCGATGGTTCCACGGGGCATCATTTCTTTAATTTCCTGCGCTAGCTGAATCCCCTTTCTAACGAGAAACTGTTTGTTGGGTGTCTGCCTCGTTACTTCAGCTTGGCACCAGATCTCAGGGGGAAGCTCAAGCTCTTCAATCGACTCTAAAGGAAACAATACGTCAATTTTGAAGAACATGGTTTTGACGATGTTCCGGATAAACGAACAACAAAACCCTAATAAGACCAATGATGAAAACATGAAAATCAAATCGAATCAAATTATCTCATTTAATAGGCCTTTTTAAAATTATAACCTATTCAACAATTATTCAAATCGGACCTAAATTACGGTTGCACAGAGGTGACATGTGTATGTTTTTATTTATTTAGTGCGCACGAGATACTAAGTCGTGCGCACGAGATACTAAGTCGTGCGCACGAGATAATTAAGTCGTGCGCACGAGATACTATGTCTTGCGCACGATTTACTAAGTCGTGCGCACCACTTTTAAAATTATCTCGTGCGCACGAAGTAGTATCTCGTGCGCACGACTTAGTTTGTCGTGCGCACGAGATAAATAAAAACGTACACATGTCACCTCTGTGCCATCGTACTAAATACTTCGCTATACGAGCGCCAGCTATTATTCAGACAACACTAAATATCAATAAAATAAAATAGTCAATTGAAAGTCATAAAAATGTACACAAATTTGGCTAACTGGGTATGTTTACCCAGTAAAAATGAAGCATAAACGATCACTATTTAGAAGTTAATCATACTGGAAAGTTAATTTGTTTCTCTAATTTTATCTCAGAAATATGATTCTAATATTTCAAGACAACTTTTGAACAGTTTTAAAACGTTGATTATACTGTCTATACTCTGGATTTCAGTACCGTTCAGTTATACTGTCAGTAAATTTAAATCTCTAGTAAACAATTACATCAATAACAAAACACAGATATAACGGTGGTCTCGCGATAACTCGTACATATGTCGTTAAGCTCGAGCCAATTCCTGATCGGGGTTTTACACCGTTTTCAACATCTTTAAAGACAAATCAAGGCGGCCAGTTCACCTACCCATGTGTTTTCCTGGCTTCCCCACACCAGTTATCCACACAACAAACTTCCCAAGCAACTGGCTGCTTTTCCACATAGACTGCTAGCCCATTTGTGGAAGACCATTGACGTTTATCTCATTGACTTTTATCAAATGTCAGAAAGAATGTTAGCCGAGCTGTGGTTCAAACTCACAACCCCTGGATTGACAGCCTGCATCAATACCGACTGAGCTTCCGGAGCTTTTGATTTGACCTGGCCGGGGCTCGAACCCGCAAGACGGACGCTCATTCACTACCATTGTATGAGATATTAAGTGTTTCAAAAAACGTGTAATACCATTACGGTATTCATGACGAGTTGAGCTTAACATCAGGCAATGTGTCCAGTCTGTCCAATCCAAGTAAACAATGACTTAAAGAAGTTCATGGGTATTTTAGGGTGTGTGACAAAATTGGGCACAATGCAGATTCAAATCAGACTGCGCGTATGTGCAGGAATACCGGAATTTAGAATGATCGAGTGGCCGAGATAGAATTCCCCTATAAAATGATCAATGTCTTTCCGGAGCACATCACACATGTTAATACAAAACTTGTATAGACCAATCCCTTGTGTTAAATGCTCGTTTAAATCAGTCTAGATAGAATTCCCCTATAAAATGGTCAATGTTTTCCGGAGCACATCTCACATGCTAATAACAAACTTGTATAGACAATCCCTTGTTTTAAACGCTCGTTTATATCAGTCGAGATAGAATTCGCCTATAAAATGATCAATGGTTTTCCGGAGCACATCTCACATGCTAATAACAAACTTGTTTAGACAAATCCTTGTGTTAAACATAGACAATCCCTTGTGTTAAATATAGACAATCCCTTGTGTTAAACATAGACAATCCTTTGTGCTAAACATAGACAATCCCTTGTGGTATACATAGACAATCCATTGTGTTAAACATAGACAATCCCTTGTGTTATACATAGACAAACCCTTGTGTTAAACATAGACAATTCCTTGTGTTAAACATAGACAATCCCTTTTGTTATACATAGACAAACCCTTGTGTTAAACATAGACAATCCCTTGCGTTAAACATAGACAATCCTTTGCGTTAAACATAGACAAACCTGTGTGTTAAACAAAGACAATCCATTGTGTTAAACATAGACAATTTATGCTAAACATACACAATCCCTTGTGTTAAACATAGACACTCATTTGTGCTAAACATAGAAAATCCAGTGTGTGTTATACATAGAAAAACCCTTGTGTGTTATACATAGAAAAACCCTTGTATTAAACATAGAAAATCCCTTGTGTTAAACATAGACAATCCCTTGTGTTATATATAGACAAACGCTTCTGTTAAACATAGACATCTCTTGTGTTAAACATAGACAATCCTTTGTGTTAAACGCTCGTTTATATCAGTCGAGATAGAATTCCCCTATAAAATGGTCAATGGATTTCCGTAGCACATCTCGCATGCTTATAACAAACTTGTTTAGACAAATCCTTGTGTCATCCCTTTCCCACATACAACAAATCTGCAGCATGTTGGTAAAAAAAAACCGGAAAATCTCTATAAATGAAGATATAATTACTGAAAAAATACGAATTTTGAAAACATTTTGGAAAAGGAGAATTTTGAGCAATTTCTCCTTTTTCCACAATGTTTTCAAAAGTCGTCTGTTGCATAGGCATAGACAGCGTCTATATGTGGGAAAGGATTACTTGCACGTTTATATCAGTCGAGATAGAATTCCCCTATAAAATACTCTATGGTGACCTATAGAATTACTGTTATCATATGATTTTTTAGAAAAATGCATTAACCCTTTCCCTCATACGCCAATTTTGCAGCAGACGACTTTGAACATATTTTGTCAAAAAATAGAACAACTCTATAATTGAATGGATAACCTATGACTAAAAGTGGAAAACATTGTGGCAAAAGGAGAATTTGCTCGTTCTGAGCAATTTCTTCTTTTGTCACTATGTTTTCAAAAAGCCGTCTGCTGCAGAGGCGTCAGAAAGCGTCTATATGAGGGAAAGGGTTAAAATTGCACTACCGTCAGATTCGGCTTTTGGTGGTGGTGTCTGTCCGTTTCTTGACTGGAAGTTTTTGAAGTGGTCCTCCGTAAAGTTAAGTCGGCTCCGACGTCCGTCCGCCGAGTATGGTTCGGGCGCCGACGATTCCCGATCGACAATTTCCGCGTTTGAAGAATCTTTCTTAGTCTTTGACGAAAAAAATGGAATTCTTGATTTCTTTGTTTCCTTGACTTGACTGTTTGAATCTGCCTCATTTGACATTCGACTAAAGTTAAAAAAGAAAAACCCATCTTTCTTAAACTGAATTTGACACGGACAATATTTGATGAATTGGGGTTTAAAACCGTTTTCAACAATTATTCAGGCATATCACCGCGGCCAATTCACCTACTCATGTTTGTCCTGGCTTTCCAGCACCAGCACTCCACACAACATTCTTTCCCATCAACACACGGACAATAATGAAACGGTATACTTGAACCCCGGTGGTCGCGCCATCGAACGGTGTGTGTGTGCTAGACCATATATCGTTCATATAGCCCACCAATCACTTTACAAATACTTTTAATTCTAATTTGTATGCATGGTGTTTTTACGCCGCTTTTAACATTGTTTAGTTATATAACAGCGGAAAACATTGTGGCAAAAGGAGAAATTGCACGTTTTGTGCAACTTCTTCTTTTGTCACTATGTTTTCAAAAAGGCGTTGTCTAGGTTAGTTACCAGTACTACTGGTCCCTTTAGTCGGACATCAGCGAGTCACACGTTTAAGTCTTTGTTATGGTCCAGACGGGGCTGGAGCCCGCGAACACCCGCACCCAATGCGGACGCTCTATCTGCACACCACCGCGACGGTACTTTAACTCTATATTTACAAAGGAATCACGTTTCTGATTCCCTCTAACGACATGGTTTAGCCAATCAGAAATGATGATGCTTTACATTTTAGAATATATATATAGAAATTTAAAATAACAATAAGACGGGTTGGTGAATAAATGTTAGGAATGCAGTTTCTTAGTGACCATGTTCCTCCCCTAGAAGCTTTTCGAACGGCTCAATGATTTATTTGTTACATTCTTTCCCATACACATCAAATCCGCAACAGACAACTTTGAAATCATTTAGCCAACACTTTAAATGAAAGTATATATCATTTCTTCTTTTGCCACAATGTTTTCAAAAGTCGTTTGCTGCAAGCGCGTTTAAATGCGCCTAAAATTGGGAATGGTTAATTAACGGGAAATGCCCTAACCAGACTACGCAGATGTGAAGTCTGAACTTAGTTTTGCTTTTCGGTTTTCATGTCCTGTGATTTGCTCACATTTGTTTTCACGGAAGTTTAGTTGTCTTTTCTTCCCGATATTTCTCTTATCAAAGCCTTTGTTGTGGGAACCCGAAAGAATCGTCTCTCTTAGACGTTGGTCTTTTTCAGTAAACATAACATATACTTAAGATGTGACTTAGAGGTGCAGAGGTAAAGCGGCGGTCTTTTGTACCAAAGGTGCCGTGTTCGAATCTAGTGACGAGCGGGTTCTGCCTTAGGGGATTTTCCACACAAATGGCGCAAATACTGGTTAAGTCTTCAGAAAGCAGACATCGAGCGTGATTAATGAATCGCCACCGATGTAAAATAAATAAGTTTAAACTAATTTAAGTTACCGACACAGCACCAAATTCTACAGGTTAAGATATATGTTTTAATCCGATGGATGATGTGTTGAGAACATACCTTTTTCTACCATCGTCCGTCTCTGTATGTAAATTTACTTTTGATTTCTCTTTTATCACAGTGAACAGTTCCTAGATTGAAAAAAAAAAGTATACAGTTAAATCAACATTCCTTCTGACTATTTTTGGAGACACGGAGTTGATTCCCGTGTGAAAGCGTTGTCAAATTTGTGATCTCCCAATAACTTAAATAGCAACGCTGAAAACCTTGCTTCATATTGCGCCTTCAAATTAATTAACCCTTTCCCACATACAGACGCTTTCTGACGCCTCTGCTGTTGACGACTTTTGAAAACATTGTGACAAAAGGAAAAATTGCTCATCATGAGCAATTCCTACATTTGCAAAATAAATCAACTTAAATATCATTTATAAAGGTTTTCTATATTTTGCACTTAATAATTTCTGCTGCATATTTATTGCATGTGGGAAAGGGTTTAGAAATTAAACAGAACTCCCAAGTAAACAGTTTGATGGGTTGATTGGAATCGAGATCCGGTCTAAACAGTTTTTATTATATCACGGCAGCCAGTTCATTATCTCCTTGTTTGCACGCACCATCACATAACACACAATTCTCTGGCTGACAACTAGCTACCTTCTCACTTAGGAGTTTTAGTCATTTCGTGGTAATCGAATACCCCATAATCACAATAGCATATATAGCAGTCATTGGAGAAAAAAAATCAGTTAGCCAAAGAGACTATGACACTTGATGTGGCGGTAACAATACATACTTGCAAAATATATTTTCAATTAGGGAGAAAAGCCTTTTTTTCGCATTCCTGTCTAAGTTACAAATCATTTAACGATAACATTTCAAGTCTTTCATGATTTCTGCAACGGGGTTGCAGCAAACTTATTGCTTAAGAAATATACACCTAGTAAAAGTGTTTTAATGGGGTTTTACGCCGCTTTTGACAGTATTTCTGTTATCCCGTTGCGGTGCCTGTTTTTATTTCCAATTATACCGGTAAGTCTTTTTCTGACACCGGTACACCTGTCGCAAAGTTGTCCAAATTTCCCTGTGCATCAAGAAAGAAAGCAAGTGAAAATGCCATGTACAAAAAGTATTCGTGGATCTAACCCCGGTTACGCCCTTACGATTGCTGTACTGCAACTGTCATTCTAGTAGATCTATACATTACGTACTGTTGACTAAGGAGTCTCTTGACTTCTTTAGTAATCAAAGCACTGAAGTGTCGACGGAAGGAAGGTTGCAGAAGTAGGGAAAATGTGAAAGAAAAATAACAATTGCCGCTTATGTTTATGTATTTATTGTTAAGAAGTTAAAAGATCATATCAAAAATAGTAAATATTATAAAACTGCCAATTTGAAAACAGGAGGACCTTGTTGGCACTATATCGCTTACCTGATTGCAAGAGCTAACAAGTATACACATTTAAGACATGAAGAATCAAAGGAAATTTTGACAGCAGGTTTAGGCAGAATATTTTGAAGTTTCTGTCTTATTATATTAAGAAATATGTCAATGTTGAATCAACAACCATCAAGTAGAAATAATTATCTAGACCATGTACTAGACTGGGAGAAAGTGATTGAAGAATGCAAAACTCATCAAGACAATTATTCTGATAAAGATTCAAAATGCAACCTCCAGACTGTTATCAAGATTTACCTAGTGACCCATTTTGTTTACCCGATATGACGAACATGGACTAGATATTATCAATACAAACATTCTGACAAAGTTTCAAGCTGCTGAAGCAAAAATGCAGCCTACAGAGTATTAACAAGATTTTTCTTCAATTTTGCCTAGTGACCTAGTTTTTAACCCGGCATGACCATTATTCGAACTTGGCCTAGATATCATAAAGATAAACTTCTGACCAAATTTTAAATAAATGTGGCTTCTACAGTATTCACAAGATTTTCCTTCAATTTTGCCTAGTGACCTAGTTTTTAACCCGGCATGACCATTATTCGAACTTGGCCTAGATATCATAAAGATAAACAGTCTGACCAAATTTTAAAAAATATGGATTCTACAGTATTAACAAGAGTTTCCTTCAATTTGGCCTAGTGACCTAGTTTTTAACCCGGCATGACCATTATTCGAACTTGGCCTAGATATCATAAAGATAAACATTCTGACCAAATTTTAAAAAATGTGGCTTCTACAGTGTTGACAAGATTTTTCTTCAATTTGGCCTAGTGACCTAGTTTTTGAACAGACATGATCAATATTCAAACTTGGCCTACATATAATCAAGACAAACATTATTATACAGTTCAACATGCTCAAGTTAAAAATGCATCCTCCAGAGTGTTAAAAATATTTCCCTTAAATTTGGCCTAGTGACCTAGTTTCTGACCCAATATGACCCATATTCGAACTTGACTTAGATATTATTAAGATAAACATTCTTACGAGAATGCCGTTGATACCTCCACAGCGCTTGCAGGCACATGCACAGCGCGATCGGGAGAGGGAGAGGTTGACGTTTGCATGCTACCGCTACAACTAGTTATTGGTGCATTGGTGGCTGAAGAGGAGAGGCACGGTCTCATTCACTTCACTGCCACTCTGCCTCTATTGTGGGTACTACCATGTCCTTCTCCTTCAGTCCTCCCTTCTTTTCTAGGGTATCTTGTAGTACTGTTACCCTGTCACTTGTGTGATAAACTGTGTGTTAAATTGTTACCTCCTGTGAAGAGAACGACTGGATAATCTGATGAATGATGCGATGAGCCGGCTTTTATAACCTGCGAGCCACAGTGGGTGGTCCGCCAGACCGCTCAATGTCTGCCTGATTTCTGGTCGGGCTCTGAGCGGCGAATTTGGCCCGGCGCTCGCCCGAAATGTGTTATGCCCGGTTGGACACGGGCCCTTTGGTCCCCCGCTAAATACGCCACTGCATTTGTCACGCGCATCTTAGTACTTTTCCGTTTCACCTCAGAAATATCTATAAGCTTCCATATTTGACCTCTCGGCACATTATTTTCTAAAGCATTTGTTAAACTTATATTTGAGTACTCCGTAAAGAATTGCATTTTTTTAATACTTGTTCAATTTGGATTTTCCAGTTTAGATTATGGTCAACTTGTATGCCTAGTAGTTTCTCGACTTCAGAAAAGGTAATGACGAACTATTCAATTGTTTCCTGGTCATGAATTGAATTTTCTGTGATTTACAGTGCTTTAATATACATTAAAAAATACCCCAAAATGGCAAACAATCAAGAACAGTTACTGGACACATTTTTCATATAATATATTTTAGTATGTCCTGATTTTCTAATAAACGTCCGTAAATTTAACACATGGGCGATTTTCTTTTTAATTACCTTGATGTAAAGGGTGAAAGATGACCCGAGGTTTCTTGTTAAACTCTTTGCTAGATTCAGGGTTTTTTTCTGGTAATTTTGGGAATATGACCTATCATTTTTGCGTCTTTTTAGGCAAAATTGGGAACTTTTTCATAAATAATATTCTTCTATGGTACCTGGATATTAAACATGTATTGTATGTCTCTGTGAATAGACGCTTGCATGTAAGGGACATAACAATTTTGTTTGTATTTTCTTCTTAAGACTTTGTTTCCTTTTTTTCTCTCAAACTTGTTTTGAACTTCTGATTAGGAATTCTCATTCAAAAATTGAGAAAAAAACATACTTTTTGCCATTGGGATCCTGACCAATTATCGGCTTTAAAAATGAAAACAAAAACGCCGTGAGATTTCTAATCTAGTATGAAACGACAAAAGAAGTACTCTCTGACCCGAAAAGTGGAAAACTTCCAGAGAATCTGATCTTAAACCTAATTATACCACTAAAATAGTTAAAAATAGGACCTAGGTGATTTAAGATCTTTCTTGCTTACATGTATCATACATGTATCTTTTTGAATGCATCAATAACACAATGATGTTCATCTTACTCTTAAAAGAAATTATATATTTTCTGGTATCATACTGTTTATGTTTGAAGTAATGATTGAAATTATACATCAATTGTAATGAAAGTAAATAGTTTAGATGATATGGTATTTCAAGGGTGGTCTACTTTGTAAACATGTGTGGGAACAAATTTAACATCTGGGAAATTATTATTATTATTTAATAATAACTGATGATTATAATGATGATGCAAAGTTAAAATTGATTTTGAGAAAAAATAGAAAGTGCATGTCTGCAACAATTTAACCTTTTTCCTCAATGTTTTGAAAGTAGACAGCTGCAAAGGTGTCGTATGTTGTCTTTGACGAGATGTGGCCGTATGCCAAATATATTGTACGTCAAAATGACGCTCGATGGACTTTAAGTGGGTATCTCCTTTGTATTTGCATGTTATTTAGAAAGTTTATAAATATTAACAAAATTTTCATTTTTTTAGCAGTTATTGTTCTTTTTTTCTTTCTCGGGCTTGTCGACTTTCTCTTCCGGTTGTCCTTTCTGTAAATGTAAATACAGTCATCTGAAAAAAATGGTCGAAACAAACCACGTATGTTTTGTCGGACCTTTCCAACGTTTTCGCATCGAGTGCACCTTCTTTATCAACATTTTCCTTACTGTCTCGTCCTTTTGGAAGCTCAGAACGAGCAATGGCACCTAAATTTTCATTGTTTACCAAGAAAAATGATCTTACGCTTATAACGACATGATGGTGAGGAGATTAACCTTGGTAAAAAAGTACAAATTTTAGTTACAACCGTTTCACGGCAAGCCTTCGATATGCGTCCACTGAATATCCCATTCAGTCTGCTCTACTGTACAGTCAAATCAGGATCTTAAATTTTCGTTATATATAGTCGAAAAACATCATGGATGCCTATAAAACAGTTATGACAAAAATACGAATATACACACACCTGTATTCCTTGTGTTGTAATTGTTATCAATTTAAAAAGCGCCGACCGGATCGAGTCATAAGAGACTCTTTGAATGAAAAATGTAAGTAGAACTTCCCTCTTTAGAGATAAGCCGAGCGTCGGTTGCTCAGTCAATAGCGATGCGGGCGGTCAACCTAAGGGTTGTGACTTCAAAACCCAGCACGGCCAACTTTCTATCCGACGTTTGACAAAAACCAGCTTTTAGCGACCAAGAGTGGCGGAAAAGCATTAATGTGTATAAGCAGCCGAGTCCCGTTAGCTCAGTTGGTAGCGACGCTGGCTGTCAATCCAGGGGCTGTGAGTTCGAATGCAAGCTCGGCCAGAATTCTTTCCGACGATTGACAAAAGTCACTGTGATAAGCGTCATTCGTCTGTCACCAATGGGCTACTAGTGTTGGTGGATAAGCAGCCAGTTGCTTAAAAAGTATGTTGTTTTGAGTACTGGTGTGAGAAAGCCAAGAAAAACATGAGCAGGTGAACTGGTCGCCATGACTGAGAAATAGTTGTAAACGGCGTTAAACCATATCAATTAAACTTCAGCGACCAAGAGTGGCGGAAAAGCATTACGGCGTATAAATCAATTTCTGGATAAAAGTTACCGGTAATTATGGTAATGTATCAAAGAAACGTAAATTTATAATTAAAATAAGCCTGGTAAAAGGTCTGTTGTTGTGTGATGTGTGTCATTTTAAGTATATAAGCTGCTGAGTGTCTGTCGCGAAGTTGATAACAAGTTAAATGTCATGTATGCGTGTCTATATATATATTTATATATGAATGTATGAGGATGTGTATGTAAGTATATGGGTATGTATATATGTATATGTAAGTGTTTATATGGGTGTGTGTGTGTGTGTGTGTGTGTGTGTGTGTGTGTGTGTGTGTGTGTGTGTGTGTGGGTGTGCATGAATGATTATAGAGATATATAAGTTGAAGGCCATATGTTAGATAAGATTATTATTGTGTGTACATCAAAATACATCTTAATATATGAGTTATGTAGCCTTCGTTAAAAAAAGATATTATTATCAATATTATTATTAGTATCATACGATTATAAAACAAACCCTGAGTTTAAACTTTTCTCCGGCCTCGGAACGTTTAGCATTGCTGGAGACATCCTGCCAGTGGAAATTAAGTAGACCATCTACGCTTTCCAAGTCATTTAACTTCTGTTTTCTTCTAAAGTCTAGTGTCGGGGAACTGAATAAATAATGTATATCTCTTTTAGCGCCGATTTTCCAAAAGTAGACCATTTCATGTTTAAAATCGGACAAATCAATTTTTCATACAACGAGAGATTTTGAATATTTTGATAACTAAAAGACAAACAATGCATGATGAATTCAGTTGAGACACTCTCAACTGAATCTGGGTTTCTTTTGCAATAAACTCGATATTGACATTGTTTCTGAGAAAACAAGCACGCCATCCTGATATTCGGGCTAGGATGGGATCCGCCTATTGAGAATGCATATGCGTACAGTCCCGACTCAGATGAGCCTGTAAGTGTCTGCCCGGATAAGCCTGCGCAGCATTATTAGACTGATCCGGGTCGATACATTACGCAGAGTCCACAATGTTGGTTTTCCCGTAATTCGGCTCATATGATCGATTGGTGGAAACACTGACGGGACTGTAGGAGGAAGTCCGTAATCCCATGTCAAACCTTTGCACGTTGTGTCCCTGTACGACTTTTAGGTACTCTTTGATATGGCACAATACAGTCCGTATTCTTCGATCTTCAAGTTCGTATAACTGCTTGTCCAACTCTTGGAGGGGCTAAAAGCAAAGTTATCGTAAACTACAAAATTAATTAAGATGCATTTTGACATAATAGCAGCAGACGTCTTTTGAAAACATTGTGGCCCAAGTCGAAATTGCTTATGATGAGCAAGTTCTCCTTTGGCCACAATGTGTCCAACTTTATTTAACAATTAAGCTATCTTTTATTGAGATTTTTCAGGTTTTGTCAACAAGTTTGCAAGTCGTCTGCTGCAGATTTGTTATATATATGGAAAAGGGATAGTCTATAAACATGTTTATGCACATAAATATTTAGTATTCATTACTCTTATTTGTATTTAGTTCGTTAATAAAAGTTCAATTGCAGAGGGCACTAGTGTTTATTGATATGCTTCTTAACCATTTCCCACTTACACTCATCTGTGAAATACGACGTTTCTAAACATTGTGGCAAAAGAAGAAGTTGCTCATAATAAACAATGTCCCCCATTTGCCAGTATCTTTTCAACTATATTCTATAATAAAGCGTTCATTTAATATAGAGAGTTGTCATATTTGTTTGCCTTATCAAAGTCGTCTGCTGTAAATCGGCAGTATGTGGGAAAGGGTACACTTAGATTCCCTATAGAGACTGTCTTACGATGTTTTGGTTACAATTTTCAATCAACAAAGCCTTAACAAGTTGATTCTGTTTGAGTAAGTAGTATCTGTCTTACGATGTTTTGGGTACCATTTTCAATAAACAAAGCCTTAACGATTTGATTCTATTTGAGTAAGTAGTATCTGTCTTACGATGTTTTGGGTACCATTTTCAATCAACAAAGCCTTAACGATTTGATTCTATTTGAGTAAGTAGTCTGTCTTACGATGTTTTGGGTACCATTTTCAATCAACAAAGCCTTAACGATTTGATTCTATTTGAGTAAGTAGTATCTGTCTTACGATGTTTTTGGGTACCATTTTCAATCAACAAAGCCTTAACGATTTGATTCTGTTTGAGTAAGTAGTGTCTGTCTTACGATGTTTTGGGTACCATTTTCAATCAATAAAGCATTAACGATTTGATTCTATTTGAGTAAGTAGTATCTGTCTTACGATGTTTTGGGTACAATTTGCAATCAACAAAGCATTAAACATTTGATTCTGTTTGAAGTAGTAGTATCTGTCTTACGATGTTTTGGGTACAATTTGCAATCAACAAAGCATTAACGAGTTCATTCTATTTGAGTAAGTAGTATCTGTCTTACGATGTTTTGGGTACAATTTGCAATCAACAAAGCATTAAACATTTGATACTGTTTGAAGTAGTAGTATCTGTCTTACGATGTTTTGGGTACAATTTGCAATTAACAAAGCATTAATGAGTTCATTCTATTTGAGTAAGTAGTATCTGTTAGAATAATTTATTTTGTAGGGCTGAATTTGTACAAAAATATTGATTGATTGGATGTTTAGCGTTTTGTGTCGCTTTCAATATATTTTCAGTTATATTACGGGGTTTCCTGGTTAAGCTACCAGTACTACGGGTCCATTTATCCTGACACCATCCAGTCAGTCGTAATGTTAGCCCGCAATCCTGGGCGCCTAGGAGGTCGGCCATTACTACCATTTTCAAAGTCGTTAGTTTGACCCGGCAGGGGATCGAACACAGAGAAGGTTTCAAGAAACATCTTTAAAGCAGTATCCATTAAACACACGTTTAATAATTTATTACAGATTGGTATTCCTGGAGCACCGCTTAAGTATTATTTTGTTATACATTTAAGAATATATAACCATCACATATATCAGAGCTCTAGATAAGGGGCGTTTTTTATGTTGTAACATCCTTATTTGACCCTCTAACCCTATGTTGTGGGTGCTCAAAAGAATCGTCTCAGTGAGACGATTCTTTTGAGTACACACAACATAGGGTTTGCTCTAATATGAGAGAGAAATAGTGGGGAAAAGAGCTGAATACCCCTCCTTAGTTTGACCTCTGATATATGTGTATGTCTCACAACGCTTACCGATTCCCGTAACGCGGTCTGTTTACGATACGAATTTATAACTCATATAATCTACATTTAGTATATCAGGCAAATCCGATTTATATATGATACAATGCTGTTTTTATTGGATAAAAAACGAGTCATGAATGGGAATCCATAAGACAAGAAGAAGGCGAAATGTGCGAGTGACAGAGAAGAGAACTATGCAGAGGGTATCTTTTTAAGGATACACTTTATATCATAAATACTCTTTAATCATCTTTAGTTTATTCATACTCTATAATCATATTTATATATCATTACTACTCTTTAATCATCTATATATAATTAATACTCTTTAATCAAATTAATTAAATGATATAAAGTGTTTAACTGACTTTCTTACCTTTGGTTGACCTAATAAACAAAAAGTTTTAATTATAATTAAACGGAAAGACTTCTATTTTGAAATGTTTAAAAAGCATATTAAACTAAAGCTTAATCTTGGCATAGCTCATATTTCAATTAATTAACCTACTAGATAGCACCAGAGCTCTAGATCAGGGGCGTTTTTCATGTTCTCAAAACCTTATTTTGACACTTAAACCCTATGCTGTGGGTACTAAAAAGAAACGTCTCAGTGAGACGATTCTTTTGAGTACCCACAACATAGAGTTTAGTTAAGTTATGAGAGAGATATTGTGGGGGGAAAGACAAGTTAAGTCCCCTTATCTAGTCATCTGTAAACTAAGACACATCCATACTTTCATATCAAGGGCTTGGCGTGAAACGGTTGGAACTAAAAACCTATTTTGAAAACCCTGGTTTAGCGGCAATTTTGACCCCTTTGTAAACAATGCAAATTTAGGTGCCATTGCTCAGAACGAGCAATGGCACCTAAATTTCCATTGTTTACCAAGAAAAATGATTTAACGATTATAAAAACTTTATGGCGAGGTGATTAACCTTGGTAAAAAAATACTAATTTTAGTTACAACCGTTTCACGCCAAGCCCTCGATATGAACTCACCAATTTAGATGAAGTGCCAATTTCAAATAATTCACTTTCCAATGTCTTTATCTGATCCATCTCGATTTCATGTTGACGTCGAAGGATTGAAAGCCTGTTTCTCTTTTCGTCGATTCGTTTGGCGCCTCGTTCTGATCCCCGCCGATTGTTCGCTAAGCGGCTCGTTTGAGACATCTGCCGCTCAATTTCTTCTATTTCGTTGGATAGATGAGCTTTTCGCTGTAATTTAAGGTAGGACTATGTTACTTTATGCCGTCTTAAAAATGTGTACTGCTTAGATATATAGAGGATACTTCATGAGTGTTAATGTATTACATTGGCGAGCGTCATGATAATAATAATAATAATATCTTTATTTTTTAATGGTAACATCTAAGAAACATACAGACAATTTAACGATGGCTATATATATCTTATTTGCATATGACCTTCAATAATAATATATCTATAGGTGCTACCTATTTACGAAAAAACGCAAGATAATTATAAACACAAATTAAAGAACATACTTTGGCCATACAAAAAGGATTTATAAGTAATTGACTAGACAATAATAATGTTAATGTCATGTTTCTTGCATTATCAAAACATATTTGGAATTCGTATTGCTGTCGTCTATTATTACGAACGAAAACCCGGCCGGGTAGCTCAATTGGTAGCGTATCTGACTCGTGATCTGGAGGTCACGGGTTCGATACCCGGTTGCGGCGACATTCTTTCGGGCGATGTTTTCCATTGCCTCTCACCTCTGATCTATGTGAGAAAGTAGTCAGTGGCTTCGAAAGAATGTTGTGTAAGTACTGGTGTGGGAAATCCAGGAAAACATGGGTAGGTGCACTGACCGCCGTGATATGACCAAAGCTGTTGAAAGCGGCGTTAAACTCCAAACAAACAAACTATTATTACGAACAGAAAATAATAAAGTAAAAACTTTCAGAAAATCAAGGAATACATTTATAATGAACGAGGATAAAACATGAGGGCCAAGATGATCCTTAATCGATCACCTGCATTATGGTAAAGAAGCAAATAGATCAGCCCTTTTCTGATGCCATCTGGCGACTACCTTTTTCAACCTGTCAATATGATTGGAACAAATTATGTAAGGGGTCACATTTCTGCTAAACCCTTTCCCTATTAGAGACAATTTCTGAGGCCTATGCAACAGACGATTTAGGAAAAGATTGTCACCAAAAGAACAATTGCTCCTTATGAGAAAGTTATCCTTTTGCCACAATGTTTGATAAATAATTATACTTTGAATGAGTGTGGCAATAGCTCATGTATAGGAATTTGGGGTCTTTCATGTTGATACCACTTTTTTTGCGGGAAACGACGTCGCTCCATTGACGTTACGCCAAGATGAAGTGTAACGGAAATGACGTCACATCCTTCTTTGGCAACGATACAGTCAAAATTTAGGTTCGGGCGTAGAAGGCTAATGCTGTCGGTATTTTGACGAACGGGAAAACATATTTATGTTATTATGTTTTAACTTTTCGTACACATGTTTATTCCCACATAACACAGCATTTTAATGATCTTAAATATCTATTTTAAAAAAAAATGATTAAAAAGAACGACAATAATTTTCAATTCGTGTTTTTCCGCTCATTTTATACATACCCAAAATACCGATTTTAAAAAAAATGATTAAAAAGACGACAATAATTTTCAATCCGTGTTTTTCTGCTCATTTTATACATACCCAAAATACCGATTTAAAAAAATGATTAAAAAGACGACAATAATTTTCAATCCGTGTTTTTCCGCTCATTTTATACATACCCAAAATACCGATTTTAAAAAAAATGATTAAAAAGACGACAATAATTTTCAATCCGTGTTTTTCTGCTCATTTTATACATACCCAAAATACCGATTTAAAAAAATGATTAAAAAGACGACAATAATTTTCAATCTGTGTTTTACGTCTGCCTTTTATACATATCCAAAATAGCGGCCCCCATGGATTTTTCCAGTTTCATTTCAGAAAGCTTCATGGGTTATTGAAAAAAAAAAAAAAAAAAAAATATCTCACACGCGTTAACTATAAGCGAAAAAACCCATTCATGGTTTTTTTTCGTATAACACACACAAACATTACATTTAACAACATGCGAATTTCAATGAAAAATGATGGCATGAAGTACAAATAGAATTACTTTTCAATCATGTGAAGACAGACACTCCAACTACTCCAAACACAATTCTTAACATAAGTAATCAAGATAGTATTAGTATGGAACCTTTTCCAGAAGGTATTTCTTATAATTTTGTTTGAATGATACAATAGACGTTTAGTGATTTATATGTGATGGAATGCTATTTCAGACTTTAAAACCAAAATATCTAAATGAATTTAACATGTAATTTGTTCTAGGTCTGTAGGTCAATGCTAAATTGTTATTGGATTGTGAGCGTAGAGTGTGATATTTATTGTTATATTCAGCTTAGTTAACGAGTTATTAAAAGTTATAATAAATAAACACGAATGAAATATTCTATGTATCACATTAAGTGATTTCGAAAAAATGTACATAACGTTTATCATATTTCTACATGAAATTTGCCGGTTTTGGCACCAAAGTCCCCTATGTTATGACGTCAAATCTCTGACGTGACGTCGTTTTCATAGTTTGGTTTCCGCGTTGTAACGAAGACTTGGGAGTAAGACTAGAAACCAAACTAGTAGTGTCATATGATATTTATGTGATGGGATTTTGACACTCACAGAGAGGGCTTTATGTGATAAGTTAAAATAAGATATGATAGTTTATCTACTTGGCATTAAACATTAAAATGGAAGTTTTCAATATACTTAATTGATTGTTATGTTGTCATTTATTCCGGAAACAGAGTAAAAATGGTGCTGAAGCCCTTTGCAATGCTACATTAAAAAAATCAAAACATTTAACCCGTATTGGGTTACATCCTGAATACATACTCTATTGTGCTTTTAACATATGAACCTGTAAAGATGAAGACGAAGACATATGAGCCGTTCAACGAGAAAACATTATGGGCTCTGCGTAATGTATCGACCGCGATTAGTCTGAGCAGTCCATGCAGGCTAATCCGGGCCGACATATTTCCGTCTCAGAGGGATACAGGTATCGAGTAATGATTCCTGAAACAGAAAATCCACAGGAAGCGAAAAGTGTTTGCCCGGATAAGCCTGCGCGGTATGCTTAGGCTGATCCAGGTCGATACTTTACGTAGAGTCCACACTGTTGGTTTTCTCGTGGAACGGCTCATATGAGCCCGGTCATGAGAAATGTATAAGTTGGCATTTCGGACCACCATGTACAGCTGATCTATCTTATCGGAATCTTCCCAAGTTGACAAACTTCAAATTGCATTATGTAAGTTATATGTGAACAGTTCAGACCGTGGTTAGGCTGTTTGGATGCACAGGTCGATCTGGATATATACTGTTCACAAAGGCCAACGTGTGCATTTTCTAACAGACGGGCTCATATTCACTTGGCATAAATCTTTCAATTAAATTTAGTCAGAAAGGTGCAATTTCATTCCTGAATCTAGGAAATACAACCGTAGGGCATAATTATGACTGGCCCATCCAAAACATCCCACATTTCCGACGTGCAGGTTCACTCGAATCTGCACGCAACATACTCATTTATGAAGCTTCTGACCAATTAAGTCAATATATATAGCAGAATGAATTGATGTTCAATCAAAGTTTAACTTACACTTGTCGTAAACTACGCGAATATTTGTTTTCCTAAAATCACAGGCGTCCGAGTTTTCATTTGAGAAAAAAAAATGGGGTAAAAAAACCACAATATCTCGTTAAGATACTACAAATACACTCTCTATATGTTCCTTATGCTGTAATAATAATTACCGTAATAATATGTTGTATGAGAAATTTCGGAGAATCCCACACAGGACCGTTTTAATATAAACAGCCTCTCTATATGGTATTATATAAAAAGATGAACCATATAGAGGTTATTTATAGTAACACGGTCCTGGGCGGGATTCCCAACATGTTCAATATAGTGAGACTATTTGTAGTATCTAAATGTACTGTGTGTTCCCATTTTTTTCTGAATACTTTAAAGAAGCGTAGCCACGTGTCCCGGGAACCAATGAAATAACAATAAACTCCGGTTATAACGTTCTTGCATGTTGCAATGTACCGCTTATGACGATAGATCTCTGGCGGTCCCGACCTAGTCCCTATAGTTATATCATAAACTTACTGTGATGAGACTGTAAATATTTAAATGTATAGTCCGTGTAAAATGAACTGTCGCATGATGAATAAATAACTAGGTCAGTGATCATGTACAAATTGTAATCAATACCCTATCAGTCACGTGACTATGAAAGTTCAATATACAGTATGCGGTGTACTCACATCAAGGTGTTTTCGATGCTGCACAAACATTCCTTTCTTTTTGTCGTTGATGACGGTGAATTCGTTCATAAGATGGTGTAGGTTCTTTCCATTCTGACAATGAGCCTTTATCCTGTACATGAAACAACTTCGGTTAGCAAGATTACAGATATATAATTATAATTCCAGAATCATTTTATGCAGTTTAACCTGTCTTGAACTTGACACACCGAGCACTAGGGCACGTGCTTTATCAAAGCTGACTTTTATAGTCTATAACTAATGACCAAGTCGTTCAGATTGAACGTCACTTCCGATAGGAAATATGTTTTGTGCGTATTATGTTCCCCTTCCCTCATACGACAATTCTGCAGCAGACGACTTTTGAACGTATTGTGTCAAAACATAGAAAATCTCCATAATTGAATGGATAACCTATGACAAAAAGTGGAAAACATTGTGGCAAAAGGAGAAATTGCACGTTTTGTGCAATTTCTTCTTTTGTCACTATGTTTTTAAAAAGCCGTCTGCTGCAGAGGCGTCAGAAAGCGTCTATATGAGGGAAAGGGTTAAATTGGATATATTTTAACGGTTAATTGTTGGGACAAAATTAATGTACGGGAATTGGTAAAAATCAGGGCTTAAAGAAGGGTATCCATTATTAACCCTTTCCCTCATACGACAATTCTGCAGCAGACGACTTTGAACGTATTTTGTCAAAACATAGAAAATCTCCATAATTGAATGGATAACCTATGACAAAAAGTGGAAAACATTGTGGCAAAAGGAGAAATTGCACGTTTTGTGCAATTTCTTCTTTTGTCACTATGTTTTCAAAAAGCCGTCTGCTGCAGAGGCGTCAGAAAGTGTCTATATGAGGGAAATGGTTAAAAAACAATGCGTTCTTACTATAAATAATCATGGAACGCACTTTTCTTTTTTATTCTTTTTTCTTAAATTGAAATCGAAAAAATTCAGATGAGCCGTCCCGCGAGAAAACCAACATTGTGGACTCTGCGTAAAGTATCGTCCCGCATCAGCCTAAGCATGCCGCGCAGGCTTACCCGGATTGACACTTTTCGCCTCCTGTGGATTTTCTGTCTCAGGAATCATTACTCTATACCTCTACCCCCCCCCCCCCCCCCCTGAGACGAAATGTGTCGCCCCGGATCAGTCTGCGCGGATTGCGCAGGCTGATCTGGGTCGATACATTACACAGAAGCCATAATGTTGGTTTTCTAGCGGGACGGCTCAGATGTGTATTGACAGCTCGGTAATTCATTTATTTATTATGAAAACCAAATCAGTGACGACATTTTATTTTGAAAAGCAATAGCACAAGAGCAGTTGTTATTGCTCCAAATACAAATCAGCACAATGAAATGGTTTCGAGTTAACCATTTCCGACATACAAAAAAAATGTGCAGCAGACGATTTGTAGTCATAAATATCACAAATATTTCGAAACTCTCTACACATGAAAGACCAAAATTTGCAAACAATTGAAAACAGTATGGCTTGTGTTGTGCAATTTCTCCTTTTTTCGAAATGTTTTCAAACGTCGTCTGCTGCAGAAGCATCAGAATGCGTCTATGTGTGGGAAAGGATTTAAAACGATATATATTCGAGTTAATGCAAGCTCGAAATATCGTGAGTTCACTGTCTATCATTGGAATACTTACTCGCCGAATTTATTATAGGGGCCATCGTCCGACATGATCTCGTTATAAATCTTCTGCCGGCTGGCCATCGTTTGGAGGACCTCGTTTTTCACCGATATAATTAGCTTCTTCACTACTTCAGAATCTAAGTACACCTCTGCAATTGGATAATATAATATGATTCAAGTCAAAGGGTTTGATTAATTTGGGTTTAACCCTTTCCCACATACAGCAAATCTGTATCAGAAGACTTTAACTTCTATGAAAAAATATGAAAAATCTTTATAATTGTAGGTAAACTTACTGGAAAAAAATGAAAACATTGTGGTAAAATGTGAAATTGCTCGTTTTTTCAATATGTTTTTAAAAGTCGTCTGCCTCAGATGCTTAGGATGGCGTCTTATAGGTGGGGATAGTACACTTGAGTGCCGCTCTGTGGATCTATCGCGTAATGTATCTGCGACAAGTGTAGATGTATATCAGCGTGGGCATCCGTACAGTCTAATCCTGCTCTACACTGTGCACCAATTAGTCGGTGAATGTTTCAAATTTGAAACTTATGTTAATAAGTATCTCATTGGATTATTTAGCATATATGCGCAGACAGGACTCTTTTCCACCAGTGTAATAATAATATTAAGCTTAAATTTCATGGATCACCGCTCATTTTGTCATTATCCTTTTGGAACTAACCATAACAAGATTAAACTATGGGCCTTGTTTTATATATAAGATTTCTGAAGTAAAAGTATCCGACGTTCATCTTAACGGAAAATAGGCCGTCTCAAAGCTCTTTTTTAGTGTAAATGTTTTGAAGGTAGGAAAGGTGGAAATTGATTCTTTTTAGAGATTTCTCTTATTACCACTGTATTTTATTTTTATAGCAAAGTGTGAACTATTTACATGAATATATTGTGTCTTTTCACCTTTCGAATTATAGGGACACTAACGGTGCTCGTAGTTTAAGGAGAACTGACTGTTCATGTATATAATTGCTGGTACTCGACGGTACAACGTATAGCTGAGTACCTTTGTCCTCACGGAGGGAAGCTACAAAACCGGTTTTGTATACGCACGGGATGTATGTGCGATAGCTATTTATAGCTTGGGCGTTTCGAGAACTCACTTCTAGCGAGACAATCGACAGAGGCAGTCGCATTTCTAAGATTTAAAATTAGATATTTCTTGGTTATATAACATGTTAGAATTTTGAAATGGAAATGATATCATTTTTTATATATTATTTGATAAGGGAATAATGTATTTATATTTATTTCTGTTTGGAAATCTTTGTTAGATAGTATTCCTATTTCAGGTATGATTAATAAGTTAAAAGAGAAAACTTAATTTCAATACATATGAGTATACTCATACATTATTAAATGATATCTTAAGGATTAATACTGCAAATGAGGTTCGACATTTCATGGTATGACATTTGACAAATGGACACAGGTTTCCAGAGTGTTTTACTATTAGTTTTATCTCTGGTTGTTCCTGGGCGAGTCAGCCATACGCAGTAACTAATGTCTGAGTACCGGTACAAACATGTTTTTCTTTTACATTTCTGTAATGTATTTATTACAAACATATGCCTGTTATATATATGTACATTGTATATATGTGTGTCGACTGCCAATACATGCGTCTCCCTGTACGCACAACATAGAGTAGTGTTGTTGTTTTGTTTTGAGCAAACTAAGTAAGGACGTATGTAATATGTTTCAAATGTGTAACATTTGTGTGTGTGTGTGCATGACATGGTAGCTGAATAGTATGTGCCTTGTCCACTGCCCGCTTATGGTCATAAGAACACCATCATAAAAACATACGTGTTAAATTGGTAAATGGCGATTAGGATATAGCGCAGACTGATGACGGCCTTCGGTGTTCCCTTGATTGTACATGTGGTAGTGAAGTATACAACATCAAGAGATACATTTTCTATGATATGACGAAAAGAAAACATAACAAGATGCGAACAAATATAATTCGAAATTTGGTGTTGCGTCACTCGGTTTACTCGGCTTTCTTTGACATTTTCTTTTATGAAACATGGTAGAAATGCTTCGATTACAGTGAGAAAAACGATGCGTCAAGGTAACTTTAAATATCGCATTTTGTTTTCTAAAAGACAATCCAGACTGAATTAAAATCAAAACGACAAATTAAAAATCGTATCTCTCATTTTTTCATCGACTATCTAAGTGATATTCATTTGTTGTTTTTTTTTGCAATAGAAATAAGGTGTTTGTTTTTAAAAAATGAAGAATAAAACGAAACAAACAAATATCTAGGCAATGGAAATGTCTCTAACGAGATTCCGTAGGATACTCAATTTGCATTTCACTATGGCACTACTTCTGATTGGATCTATCGAGAGGACCTCTTGCATCTCTTCAAAAAACAACTGTTTTGTATAAATATGTATTGCATTCGCCTCTTAACCTTACTTAGCCTCACAACCACCTCTCAATAATAAACAATGTTATCAAACGTTGTCTGACGTAAAATGCATTTGAAATTGGTAAAAATTTAAACATCACAGACAAATCTACTTTGACAGAAGAAATAGATGTTGCTCAACTATTTCTTTTACTAGAGGGAACAAAGAGTTACAATTTACAAAGGGTAATTTGTATGCAGTGTTTAGAAACTTGAGTATATTGGCGTAGTGATATCATTATACGTTATTACATGATATTTACACATGCAGATACTTCTAATTATAATTGGTTACCTAGAATCAGTGGATTTATTTTACTTATTTGACTTTTGATTATGTCTGCATTAGTAATTCAGTCAAGAAAGTGTTGCACTATATTTTTTGGTGTACTGAGAAATTGTGTTCTCATTCATTGACATCACGTGACTTCAAAACTGCGTCTGAAACTATGGTAGCCTTGTTATGCAAATCTACCCAAAAAAAGTAAAGTATACCTGATCCTCCTTCCTGGTTGTAAAACGGGTTAAAATGATCTAACCAGCCCTGTAACAGTTTGATGTACTTCATCTCTATCTCTGCTCTCTCGCTGACTTTCGTCCATATGTATTGTCGCAACCTGAGAAAAAGAGAGGTTCAGATCATTTTAATGTATTCTTACATCAGCTTGGCCATTGATTCATTCCGATTACTGACAACTGTCAGTGTGATTAACGTTCGCCAACTGGCTGAGAATAGTCTTTGGTGGAAGGTAGACATGGGAAGAATGGTGAGTCGAAAGTCAAGAAACGCATGGTTATGTGAACTGTCCCCCGCGGTATGACTGGAAAACTGTTGAAAACGGCGTTTAAACTCCAATCAATTGGCATGCCAGGAACAGATATGTACCTCTTATAGGTTTATGGCAATAGAAGCATGATAATATTTCAAATTCAAAACGATTATTTGACACTCAATACGATTATGTTGAGTACCCACAACATAGGGGTTGGTTGAGAATAAGAGAAATAAAGGTGGTAAAAACCAGTTAACTCATTCTTATCTGGTCCTGTGATATTTCTATCTCTTGCACTGTTATGGAGTATGGAGAATAGATATGACCGAAAACAAACTTAACATTGATTGATTGATTAATTGGGGTAAAACGATGTTTTCAACATTTCTTTCAGTCAAATCACGATGGCCTGTTGATCTACTCATGTATTTCCTGGTTTTCCTACACCAGTACTCCACTCAACAGACTTTACAAGCAACTGGCTGCATTTCAACATAGACTGTTAGCCTATTGGTGGAAGACGAATGTGACACTTGTCAAACGTCGGGAAGAAACCGACAAAAGAAGATATTAATTTGAACGTAATAACCATTCATTCATCTTAATTCATGGAAGTACGATTTTCGTGTGACGTGACTGCGTTTTGTTTTATAATGTCAAGTTCTTTAATTATTCATATAGTTCACGTGTGTTAAGAAACCAGACATGTGTTTAAGGCTTATAAGCATAAATGCCATTGTAGTTCCTTTATCGGATTGTTTTCCCTATATTGGAAGTATAAATAATCTCATAATAACAATTGTTTTCAGTCTCTCTTTTTTCAGAACTGATTATTACTGTTATCTATGGTATTGTTTACACTCATATTTTGAATCTTGTTTTCAAACTATTTATAATTATCTATTGAAAATTACAAAAGGTTGTTTACACTAATTTAGGTACAATGACGTGACTGTACTGTATGTTTGTTTCACGCCCTTTTCAACAGCAGTTTAGATATACCACGGTGTTTCCTGGATACATTTCAGATGCATCAGTCACAAAGCTATCCCCACAACCATGAGCGCCAATTTAAGGAGATAATCTATTACTACCATGTGTTTAAGTATTTGGTGTTACCAGGACGGTCTCCCACTCCCAAGGCGAACGTTGCACCTACTGTTAGCGTCTCATATAACATATATGATACGTAATGGGCCACCAGCATACAGTCAGGCTCTGTTCTGTTGACTGCTCAACTCATCATTTTTATTTAGATATTCATATAATTGGCTATCGAATTTATTTTTGGGACGGTTGTCGACAGACATTCGTTCCAAAATCAACAAACTACACAATAAATAAACGTTTTTTCTGAGTTACTACATAGCCAATCCCGTAAAACAACAGATGGTGTGATCAAAGCACTGAAAGTACTGGTGGGTCAAATCACTGAAATTATGTACACAAGTGATGTTTGACAAATATGAATTCCTTCCTTTACCAATGAGGTTAGTCACTTTGAAAAAGCAATTTAATTTAAGTAAGTCCATGGGTTTTTGAATTGACTAAGTAACAACATTCAGACCATATTCCTTTATAACCACTGCCAAGTTTGCAATGCTCGTGTGAGGAGTGGGGTTGATAATTATACAAGAGAAATAGCCATCATGTTATTGTAGATTTAAGTGTGAAAATATGCAGGATGTAACATAATTGATGGTCATCAAAGATAGAACAATACAATTTACGTAGTTTTATTTGAAATAATTATAATTAATAAACACGAGGACCATTATTTTCCTTTTTCGCTCACCTGTGCAACAGAACTTAGGTAGTTGTCCATGTCCATATAAGGATATCAAGCCCCCGATAATTTTCAAAGCAGTATAATTGCTCAAATTGACACATGTTTCTACTCTACTTTTAATAATCTTTAAGATACAATTATGATAAGTGACCATATAATCCCTGTTACACTCAACCTGAAGATGTTAATCACACCTTCCCACCTAGCAAGATCTATGTGATAAACGGTCATTAATATCTGATATTTAGCAATGAACCTTTTTCTGATAACCTAAGCACAGAGATCTACTTGCACAATGAAAAATGGTTATATAAAACAAATGCCTTAGATGTTGTGAGTAATTTCAATTATTTAGGAACAGTCTTTAACTATACTGGTACATTTGTTATGAATCAAGAAACATTTGTTTGAAAGGGTTAACATCATTAAACGTTCTTTTATATAATACTAAACGATTTAATTGTTTAAACCCTCAGTAGTGTGCCAACTGTTTGATGCATTTGTTGGATCTACATTATGCATGTGAGATATGGGGGTTTGGTAAATCAAAATGCATTGAAAGGATTCACCTTAAATTTTGCAAAGCCTTGTTGAAGGTAAAAACCTCTACCTCCAATGCCGGTGTATGGGGAGTTGGGGCGGTACCCTCTTTACATCAGTCGTTACGTACGTATAATCAAATATTGGTGTAAGATTATGAGTTCAAATAAAATCTTAATTGAAACATGTACAACACGCTCTTGATTGATAGTCAGAAAGGTACGAAGAACTGGACTTCCAATGTTCAGTACTTATTAGATAATTATGGATTTGCATGCGTATAGGAAAATCCTTGTTCGATAAATTGGGTCCTTAGCAACGAACCTTAAACGCACACACCCTGAGCTCCTTTGGCACCTGTTCACCAAGTGTTATCGGAATCGGCCAGTCGGTTTGGGCCGAGGAGCGTCGCTAAAAAAAACATGGACAGACACACACACACACACGACATACACACACAGACAGACAGACAGACGGAAAAGCCTGACCATAAGGGATACCTAGCGAATCCCAATATTTCCTTTCATTCTAACTGACCTGGATTTGATTTGTTTGTATTTGCTTGAAGTATTGTATAGTAATGACAAGAAACTTTGTAAGTTTAAGTCTAATAAAATATTCTTATTCTTCTTCCTTAAAACAAGACGGTTGTGATGATAACGTCACGTATATGTTTGAAAGCATAATTCTAGCAAAGGAATAGTGAACATTTAAAGATTTAACGAAAAGGACGATATGCCACTATATGGTTCACATGAGACATACTATACTTATGATCAAAGGTGACTGGAGTTCAATCTTAAGCACAATCATTCTGTTTGATCTTGACAGGACAAACAATTACTAAGACTAATTTACATGATTATTTGACAATGACAATGACAATTATTTATTTAGCAATCTAGGCCTCCGGCCCATAATACAAAAAAGTTTAAAACTATACTTGCTCAATTAACCTTTTAATGTTGTCCGCTCTTATTTTGATTGCGAAGTATATGAACTTTGATAATTTTAAGACTGTCGTTACATCGCTGTTAAAAAGCTGATAGAATAATTGATATGTGGGTGTAGAGTTATTTAGCTACGTAATATATTGCTTTCTTAAGTCACTGTATAACGGGCAGATAGTGGTAAAAAGATATTCATCTTCTACGATGTGAGTATTACAAATAGAACATATATATATATATATATGCTATGTTCATATGGTATGTTTTTATGTCTACCAGTTTCTACCATTAAGTTATGAGTAGAGCATCTCAATCTTGAAAGTCAAATTCTGAACTGGAATGGCAAATTATAGTACAAGTATTTTGCAGCTTTCATTTCAGGCATAATATGTCTATAACACGACCCTTTCCAAACTCGGCCATGCTCTCACCCCATTCCTGTTTCGAGCAATCCATTAATCTTTGATTGAACATATGAAAATATATCTAATGTTAAAGAATGATTGCGAAATATTGATGAATAGGATAAACTGGTGTTCATTAATTAGAAATGCTCTTTATTATCTTGGTTTTGGAGACGATAGGTTTTATCAAAGTATAGGAGATGTTAAGATGTTTTTTAAAAGTTGTTAAACAAAGAAACAAAGATCAAATCATTCAAGACTGGCATAGTAGATTAAATGTTTCAAGTAGAGCACTATGTTACAGATCAATTCGTGATTTCCGTTTTCAGCATTATTTAGATACGCTAACTGTAAATAAATATTGAAATTTTCTTTCGCGTTTGCGTACCTCATCACATAGACTAGCTATTGAAACAAGAAGATGGGCAAAATCAATTAGTAAGCCAATTTGCGAAAGGGTTTGTTTTTCATGTAATTTGATAGAAGATTAATTTCATTTAATTTTGGAATGCAACAATTATACTGATCTAAGACAAAACAATATTTGTAAATATTATAGGGAAAGACCAAACATGTTTAAATCAATGCAGCTCCTTAAATCTGAAAACAAGAAAGAATTACTAAAGTTAGGTATGTATATTAAAAAGGCGATTTATATAAGGGATACACATGTATACAATTGATTGTGAGTGTAAATTTAAACAGATTAATTATTAAATTATAAATTTTATAATCGTAAGTTTGCATTGCATGTATAAGGACACCTAATGACAAACTTGTCTTTCGTTTCGAACAAGATTAGTCTAAATGGGTGTTATATCTCTATATTTGAATTTAGTTAAACGTTATGACCTGATACTATGTTTTTAAATTCGTCTGCAAAAGGAACAAACAAGAAAACAACAAAATAAAATAGTGAGAAACAAAGTCGTCTGCTGCAGAGACATTAATAGTCAAAAGTCGTCGGTATCAGGGAAATGGTAGATATTGTTAATATCAGACTAAAATGTTAATAATTGTATGCTATTATGTTTGTGTACTAGACACACTTTATAAGCCAGTTTGTATTTATTCAAATGTATGCATTATGACCCGTTTTATGCAATGCTTATCATGCAAAATTATCATTATATACTTTGATACCAAACTATCAAGGTTATTTAATCATAATTACAATAGCTTACACTCTTACTTCAGATATATAGTCGAAGTAATTTATCTAGTAAATACATTATTCTTTGTTAAAAATATGGTACACATAACCACATTGTGATATATAAAGTGTGTTATCATAACGGTTCATATTTTTAATATTAGCTAGTATATGTCATTTTATTTGAATTCAGTTTGCATCTCGGGTATTGCTTGCATACACGCATGTTTATATGTATGTATCTAGGTACATCTAAACAAGCGTGTTTATGTAATAAATTGTATATACCATTATTTTGTTGTATTATTGTGTATGTTTCACTGTTGTATGATTTACTTACATGACCTTCTGGTGATATTTTGAATAAACTCTATGAATAAACAATTTATCATCACCAACGCCGTTATTTAACCATGCATACCCAAACCAATATTTGAATAACAGATTTTAAACTTGTGTGGCCCATGCAATGGGTCCAACTACATCCAACTGCCTTAACATATTATAACACTGATATGGATATCTTATTGAATTCCTCTTAACTAATTTTAACCAATATCTAATGCAATTTCAATGATAATCGACATATAATGGGTATCTACCGCATTCTCCTCTAACACACATGCGAGCTACATTAGTTGGTAGTTTTAAATATTTCCTACAGAATTGTTCATGTAGAGTTTCAATTGTTGTTGAATATTCATCATATCCCAAAATTTCTGATGCATAAAGTAAGATTGGCTTGGCCATGGTGTCAAATAGTTTTAACAATTCGTTCATCTCAAAGTAATCAACACTATTTTGTACTTTGATCATTGATATAATTGCTTTCTTAGCTTGTGATGCTAAACTTATTTTTGCGAATGACCAGATCAATCTTGGGGTGATATATAGACCCATATATTTATATATAGATACTGTTTCTAGCAAGATATCATTATAAAACCACCTTTTATCTTTTATTTGTGTACCTCCATTTCTGAAAACAATTATTGTTATCTTTTTTACATTGATTTTCATTCCAGTTCTATCACAGAGTGAAGAAATATATTAATATATGACTGTAAGCCTGTAACAGTATCACTAACATTTGCCAAGTCATCTGCATACATAACTGCAGCGACCTCTTCAGTCTCTGAGATGTGTATTCGACTAGTGCCAGCTCCATTTAGGTCTTGAATAAGATCATCAATAAATAATATGAACAAAATAATACTGAGTTTACATCCTTGCCTTGTCCCTATGTTGCAATATATATTTTTAGTATATTTAAAATCATCAACCTTGACACATGTACAAACATATTTATACATAGCAACAAGAAGGTTTAGAAATGTTCCTCCAACCCCTTTTCGCATCAAGCACAATATAAATGCATAATGGTTTAAGGTATCAAATGCCTTTGAAAAATCGACGAATATACAAAAAAAATCTACCACCTTTTGCTTAGATATTTTTGTGACATGGCCATTAATGTAAATAAATTATCGATTGTACAATAACCTTTACGGAAACCCGAGTGTGCTTCACGTATGTGTTTATGTTCCTCATTTGCTACAAAATGTGACTTCTATAATATCAATAACGTTTTACTTGAAACTTGTTTTAAATTTCAGATGTTCCACACAAACAAACAATATTTTTGTGACTTGGCTACTAATGTAAATACATTATCGATTGTACAATAACCTTTACGGAAACCCGATTGTGCTTCACGTATCTATTTATGTTCCTCATTTGCTACACAATGTGACTTCTATAATATCAATAACGTTTGTGTTTATGTTCCTCATTTGCTACAAAATGTGACTTCTATAATATCAATAACGTTTTACTTGAAACTTGTTTTAAATTTCAGATGTTCCACACAAACAAACAATATTTTTGTGACATGGCCATTAATGTAAATAAATTATCGATTGTACAATAACCTTTACGGAAACCAGATTGTGCTTCACGTATGTGTTTATGTTCCTCATTTGCTACAAAATGTGACTTCTATAATATCAATAACGTTTTACTTGAAACTTGTTTCAAATTTCAGTTGTTCCACACAAACAATCTGAGCAATTTTTTATGAAGATTGCTTATTATATGTGTCTTCAGACAGTTAACAAAGTTTTAATTTGATTCGTTCCAGTGACCTCATGTGTACATACACATGCAAACGCCTGTGTCTCAATTTACGAATACCAACACAACCGTCCCAACAGTACTTGCAGTGCTTTCATTTTTAAAATGCAAGCCTTGACAACTCCAGTTTAAAAAGTCAGCATTGGAATGGTTAATATTCAATATGAATGTTACAAGAGCCATACTATCACCGACTAAATGCAGCCCAATTGTACAGTTTAATACTTTACTAAACCCCTTTTTTTAATAATATCAAAAAGAAAAACTAAAAATAATTGTCTATTTATAGGCCGATTACTTCCCGTTTAATTAATCAAGCAGATTTTAATTATGTTTGAAACTGTTGCGTTGGTCAGAATAATGTTCCAAGGAGGATATTCAATATTTGATTGAAATATGCTGATATTTGGCCTTCCGCATCTACATTTGCTATTACAATCATTTGCCAGTTTCCTTATAGGGCCCATTTTTTATATCGCTATGTTATCACCCATGTCAGTGTATATATATTATACAAAGGAGATGATGTGTTCAGACCGATACTGATATAAAATTCGTCCTTTTCTTCTCCATTATGTGATTAAACAAGAAATCAAAGCGCCAATGGCACTGTAGTGGCGATCGTATGGAAAATCCTGCAAAGTAACAAGCAGTATATCGGTGTAGGGCTTGCGATTACTCTGGTGCGGGTAAATTTGAGAATGTATCAACCCTGCATCTTTTGACAGGAGAATAATGTTAGTTTGCCAGAATGTTGTCTTGGTGATTTTTTAGTTACGTTTTGAAATTGGTCATGATGTGTTCAAAATTAGGCCATTCCAAAGTTATGAAAAATCTAGTTGGTATTCGATAGACTACCGTTTTAGCTCATTAGAATGGCTATGTGTAATCTAAATTGTTCGGGTAATCACATGTTCATCACCAGGTCGCTAGGCCATATTAAGATAAAATATGTTTTACACTTTAGAAATGACTAAATTATCAAGAAAGGAGAGAAAACAGTATCTATTAGTTTGGTGTTTGTTTCAATGATGTCCGATATTAAACAGGTCTGTTCAATTTAGGCCCTTCACATTGCGTGATTGAGGGTTGTCAGAGACATATAAACACAGTGTATTTATATGTCTCTAAGGTTGTTAAACTGCTTCGAATAATGTGAGTGCAACATGCTCAAAAAGCACAATTTCACTATTTGCCAAACTGTTCAATTTATAAAAATATAGGTATATATTATAATGCTCGATCTCCAAACTAAATTAGGCTACACTTTCAAAATTGATTGCTAATTGACTCGAGAACGTGCAGACGTGTATACATAACATGTGTATACACACTGACATCGTGTGTCCTTTAAACCTTTGTAAACCAGTCTTATCATCTATACGCTTTCATATATTTAAACAACTACACACTAAAGCGTTTATAATATTGAGATAATTAGAGTCTCGCGAGCTATTTATAGAACCTTTTGGAATTTCCAGATTTGAGTTATTTGCAAGGCAGATAGAACGCGCAATGATATTTATTATCTGCCCAATCATGACGAAGATAATATTTACATATTTTAACTCTATGTAGATAATGTCTCGATAAAACTCAAATATTAGTAACAATCCGGTACCAAAGTAGCACTGACATAATTATTATTAATCACGTCTCTGCATCAATGATGGAACTATAACGGATGTGAGTAAATTAGTTTGCAGTAAGGAAAACAAATATCAACCGATTGTTCAAAACCGACTATGTACATATTTTTCGTTGTTGTTGTTTCTGTTAGCATTGTGGCGATTGTCAAAACCAATCGCCACAAAAAAGGATTTGAATTTAAAAAGAAAGAAAGACGATACCTTTCTGAAGCCTGGTTCTTTTTCACCCCCTCTTCAATCATCAAGAAAGGCAACTCCTCAACGATGACCTGTGGCTTTTTGGGCATTTTGACCGGTAAAAAGGCAAAGCAGTTATATTGCTTTCTAATACATAACTTCTTTTTTAAAATCTGCGTTGTGTTTTATGTTAACCATAATCTAAGATTTTGACGTCATGGAAACAGCGTCAACTGACGAAACGTGGGTTCTTTAGGATTATGACGTCATAACGTCACGTTCACGTTTATGAGCTACGTCACGTAAACACGGACCGTCGGATATTTGAGATCACCACATATTCAGATTTGCCTGCACCTTCGAACAGTCTGATAAGGATCTTACCTATTCGCAATATACTCAAGCTAAAATCATGGAAGCACATGCACTAGGCCCGCTGACTTAGGGTATGACATATGCCAGAAATAAGACTTATCAAAGATCACATAAGAAATCCGGTCGTTTAAGTTGTTTGTACTGTTTATCTCTATTTACTATATAAAGACATGGACGTATAATTACTTAATGATTCTCATCGTTCGACTCGCCTAAAAGCAATATACATGTAGTTGTAACTAAAATTGGTTATTTTTTACCAAGGTTAATCACTTCGCCATGAAGTCTTTATAAGCGTTAAATCATTTTTCTTGGTAAACAATGGAAATTTAGGTGCCATTGCTCGTTCTGAGCAATGGCACCTAAATTTGCATTGTTTACAAAAGGGTCAAAATAGCCTGTAAACCAGGGTTTTTAAAATAGGTTTTTAGTTACAGCTGCTTCACGTCAAGCCCTCGATATATAGCTATCGCTTATGTCGTAGTTTAGTAAATATACAACTGATTTTCGTAAACTCTAGTGGACCATTACAACTTGATGTTTGGAATCAATACATGATTAATGAATCAAACAGCATTCAGTGTTTGGAAGGTTAACCATTTCCGTATAGGGCGCCGCCATTATTAGCGTTTTCACGGGCCTGTAATGTAATGGTAAGGGCAGATTACTTCACTATCGACTGACATGTTGCTTATGTCGTCGACACGGAGACGACGACGCCAGCGACAGGGTGACAATTTACCGTAACAAAGTTAACCATTACCCCTCAAACAACAAAATCAGCAGCACATATTTTGAAATCATCTAGACAAACATATTAAAAATCCCTTTAAATGAAAATGAAATTAACGAAAAGAGTTGAACACATTGTGACAAAAGGAGACACTCCTGTATTTAACAAAATGTTTTCAAAAGATGTCTGCTTCAGACGTGTCAAAATGCCTCGGCATATAGGAAAGAGTTATCCGTAAATAGAAACACATTTCAATAATAAAAACAATATTTATAAGTTTCCAATTGTTTTGCCTAGATGAGTTTAAAGTCGTCTGCTGCAGATGTATTGTATGTGGGAAAGGGTTAACGATGATGGTCCTGTATAGCTCACATGATATATACTACCGTAGTTGAGTAAGAAGGAAATTATCCCGTTTAAAGATGCGTTTCTATTTTAAACTATATCAGTTAAGAGGACTCCTTGAACAATTATGTAAGAAGGCCACTTGAGGAACATGTGCGGTTTGGAGTTAAGATGAGAATTTCATTTGTGAAATATGTTGAATTGTGCCAATGGAGTCGTTTGAATGATTGCATTTGAAGATTGTATTTCTATGGAACTCGGGTGGTAATCTTATCTATGGAACTCGGATGGTAATCTTGTCCAGCGGAGCGAAACGGATAAAATCAATTTTGGTTGTGCGCTGCCCAATGAATATTCCAGATGATTTATTTTGAAATCGAAGCAGTAGTTACAGAGAAGATTTGAAAAGATGACAGACGATGCCGCATCATGGGTGATCACAATAGCTCACATTGGGCAATCGTGCTTAGGTGAGCTAAACAGAAAAATAGTTATCACATGACAGCATTGTTCGCCAGTGGGAGGCTTGAATGCACACTTAACACCTTCCTTCATACAGACGCTTTCTGAGGCAAATGGGACGACTTTAAAAATGTAGCGATTCCTCGATTTGCCACAGTGTTTTCAACTAATTCAATAATTATACTGACATGAGCACTAGTTTTCGAAAGTTTTGATCAGATGTTTTGAAAATCGCCGCTCATTCTTCCTTTTCCACAGGTATCTTTACAAATGTGTTACAAGGAACTGGTGGGTCGCCTGCCAATATGTCAGTTAGTGTAAGTGTGACTTCTGTGATCAAAATTAGACTGCACAAATATGGAGGCTAATCTTTTTTTTTTTTCATTTATTCAAAACAATTTATACATAATACATGTAAGTAAAATATATATCTTAAAGTAACAGTGCATATGTAATTCACATCCTAACATAATATATATACATATTATCAAAGCATGTAGTTGTGTATATAATGCTGTTTTTTCAGTTTTATAAAGAGAGAGAGAGAGAGAGAGAGAGAGAGAGAGAGAGAGAGAGAGAGAGAGAGAGAGAGAGAGAGAGAGAGAGAGAAGGAGAGAGAGACAGACAGATATACAGAGAGAGACAGAGACAGAGATAGAGACAGAGTTTATGTATCTTGGACTAAGGTTCGATAAAATGAGGTAATGTCTAATTATTGAGACATTAACAATGGTTAAGAATTTTTTCCATTTTCTATTAAAAAGTTCTGACTGGTCTTTTAAAAAGGCTATTTCTTGTTCTACTTTTAATCTGTTATTAAAGTAATTAATGAACATATTACTCGTTGGAATTCGATTTGCGTATTTCATTTTAAATATGTATTGTTTGACAAGTATTATAATGTAATTCAATGTGTTAATATCTGTGATCTTTTTTGATATGCCAAGAAAAACATCTTTTTTTTGTATCTTCACTTTTATCTGATTTCTTTCCAAAAAGGTTATAATTCCATTCCATAACAATTGTGTGTGTGAGCATTCCCAAAACAGATGTTCTAATGTTTCTACATTACTTGCACAAAAATCGCATATATTCGAAGGTTTCATTTTGAATCTCAATAATAGTTCGTTTGTAGGTAGAATTCTAGTTAAAAGCTTGTACTGAAAACATCTTAAGGTTGTATCTAATGTGGACTTAAAAGGTAAGATATAAATACTCTTCCAGTCTAAGGTTTCGTCAAATACTTTTTCCCATTTATCTTCTGCATTTGTGAGTGGCGTTTCACCTTGTAATTGAAGTTTATATAAAAATTTATTTACTTTTGTCAGTTCTACTATTTTTGCAACTAATTGTTTATTTTCGTCATTCACTGGTTGTGTCTTTTGTATTTCTTTCTTCATTTCATCTGGAATGTTTCCAATGATATTCTGATATTTCAGGAAATTGTTTGAGTTAAGATTGTATATATACTTCAATGTTTCAAAATCGAAAAATGTTTTTGTACGGAAATCAAATACATGTTCTAAAAACGTTATCCCATTGTTATACCAATTTATGTAGAACATTGTATTGCCATTGCACTTTATATCTGTGTTGTTCCAAATTATTTCTTTTTTAATATTATTCTTTGGTAATTTACTTCTAATTTTATTCCATGATACCAATATATCCTTTAGAAAAGTATTTTTATTGAACATATTTTGAATATCAGTTTCGTGTAGTTTACACTCGAATATTAATTTGCCTCCGAACTTTTTTAAAGCTTTGTTAAAGAATATTTTCCACGAGCCAGTATTTTTATCGTCCAAATATCGCTTTATCCAACTTGCTTTCAGAGATTTTACAAGTAAGAATATATTTGGGACTGCAATTCCACCGTTTTCAATAGATTGTGACATTTTAGCTCTTTTAATTTTGTCTGGTTTATTATCCCATATGAAGTTATAAATTATTTTATTAATATCAATGAGTATGTTTGCCGGTGGATTTGGTAACACTGTCAGTGGATAAATAAGTTTTGGTAATGCAAATGTTTTAATAACTGTAACCTTTCCCAGCAGTGTAAGTTTCCGATGTTGCCATTGTTTAAGAACATTTTTAAATTCTTGTAATTTTGGAATTATATTTCCATTTAAAACGACATCTGCATAGTTGGAAAAAATAATTCCTAATGTTTTAGCTGAGTTAGAAGTCCAAATGAACTTATTTCTTTTACAGTATTCTAAATGTTCATTTTTTAAGCTACCAACCCTTAAAATTGTTGTTTTTTTAATATTTAATTTTAATCCAGACAGTTTACCAAAATCTGTTAAAATGTAAATCAAGGACTTAAATGATTTTTCAGTTCCATCTGTCAGAAATGGAGGCTAATCTTGTGTCTACATTGTTCGCTATTGCTGTTCCAAGGCATGTATAGTAATAGAACCAAATGTTGCTTCAAGTGGGGAAAGGGGTTAAATCCTGAATAGTCAAGAGTCAATTCAAGTAGATGAGTGAGACAACTGAAATACAAATACATTAAACTAATATTTATTTTTAAAAAAACGGAATGTGTATATTTATGAAATAAAATAACCACACAAAATAACATTCGAAGAATTACTCAAATTTAACAATGGAATATAAACTGAACATGTCTTTAACATGTTCCCTTTTGTGGGACAAATTTTGATGACAGAAATGAAAGAAAACATTGTTTGAGAGTAAAAATTGCAGTAATGCCTGCTAAATCTCTATGTGTTTCTAAGTTTCTCCGTATAATATAACTGATTCATACCAGACGAATAAGGGTCTAGTTACATGTGTTTGCTTTTAGTGACGGCTCAGGCAATTCTGTGCATAGGTACAGTATCGCCAAAAGTCGACACTGTATGCCTTTATTCATTATTCAGAAGAATCGTACACTTAACCTCTGACAAAACACAACATTTGAGCAGTTTCACGAGAAAACCAACATTATGGACTCATCATGTATCGACCCAGATCATCCTGCGCAGGCTTATCCGGGCCGTTACAGAGAAATAGAGATATAGAGTGATGATTCCTGAAACAGAAAATCCATAGGAGGCGAAAAGTGTCTGTCCGGGTTAGCCTGCGCTGCATGCTTAGGCTGATCCGGGTGGATACTTTACGCTGAGTCCACAATGTTGGTTTTCTCGTGGAACGGCTCATGCGTAATCAGTCCTACTCATTCTATCCTCATGACAACTGATGTGATACCAAAACAGAGTGCAACAAAAACCTTCACATGTTTAATTCTATGTTAGTAAAAATGAGCTTTCTATAGCCTTATTTTTTTGTGTGTGATTTTATTAAGAAAATGAAAACAATATTCTTACATTTATCCTTCCGTATCTCACATTACATGCTTTCAAACAATTCATTAAAAATTATTTCTGATACACATTATGTTAATGTTAATATTGTATCGAAAAAGTGGATATCTTTTTTAAACCTAAGTGTCATTACGCTGAACAAGTAAAATCAGGTTCAATTTGATATATATATATGTAAATATCAGCAATGTTCAACATAAGACCACCAGAGTGCTTGTATGACCAGTGCAGATAGATCTGGCTCTGCACAAAGGAATTTACAAAACTTCTAACAAACGTTGTTCATTTGAAACAGACTCCCAATCTTTATCTACCCTCGTTAAAAAACAACTTTTAAAAAACATTGTGTCAAAAGGATCAGCAATTTCTCTTCTTGCCATAATGTTTTTCAAACTGTATTCAATGCATTACTATACTTTCATTTATAAAGATATTACATATAATTGCCAAGATGTTTTTAACCCTTCACCTCATATAGACGCTTTCTGACGCCTCTGCAGCAGACGGCTTTTTGTAAACATAGTGACAAAAGCAGATATTGCTCAAAACGAGCAATTTCTCCTTTTGCCACAATGTTTTCCACTTTTAATAATAGGTTATCCATTCAATTATAGAGATTTTCTATTTTTTGACAAAATATGTTCAAAGTCGTCTGGTGCAGAATTGTCGAATGATGGAAGGGATAAACACACATGGTTGGTTTTCCTGGCACACAGCTTGAATACAATATAAATAAGATGTATCACAACACAAATGATAAAAGAATATGTACAAAACTAAGTCAGACATTATCAACCAAACCACACAGAGCTGCAACATTTGGTAAAGGGCCCTATCGTCCACAGTGTGAACTACAAAGACCTCCACAAGCATGATTTGTACAGTCTCTCTAAACCTTTCACACAGTCTGCTTATCCCATTACTTCACATGACTTTTCAAAGGTTGTGTGCTTTACAATCATCAGACGAACAATTTCAACAATTTAGAAAACTTAAAGATTTATATTGATAAAGAGTTGAAAATATTGTAATAAATGGTGAAATTGCTTGTTTTGAGCAATTTCATCTTTTATTGCAATGTTTTCAAAAGTCATGGTCAATGGCAGGTGTCAAATGTCGTCTGTGTGAAGTAATGGGTTATGATATAATGAAAAGCTAGATGTAACTTGTGGCACAAGTCTAGAAGTATAACCCAATAGGTATTAAGCCAATACTTTTTTATAAGAAGTTGGGAACAGAGATGCTACAAGAACTATTTTTGCATGACATGAAATATACCATTTAATAAGGGTCTTAATGCAACTGCTAACAGTGAAGACTCAGGTACGCTTGCGTATTTGCGCTGTTTGTCTACATGTGAGTTAATCCTAGATGCATCCTTTGACAAAGAACTAGAACTGCAACCCCATTGGTTCTATGCATCCTGACCTTTATATCAGTGTTACTAAGAGTTAATAAGACCCCCCAAACACACATCACAGATGCGGCTCATATACGTTCACACAGTGGCTTATACATATGTTATACACAGGTTTAGATAAAGGGTGTATTTCATATTCTACCACCAAACCCCATGATGTGGGTACTCTGAATTTCTCTTGAATTTATTTTTATTAGCTCCAACAACATAGTTGTACCGTAACCCTTTCCTACTTGTAGACACATTTTGTTGCATTTGTACCAGAAAACTATTGCAATTTCTCCTTTTGCCTCAATTTTTTCAAATAATTACACTTTTATTTGTCAAGATTTGTGTATGTGGTGGGAAAGGGTTACATTGATCTATAGTATAGATATAGTAATAAGAGAAATAATGTTCAGTGAAGAAAGATTTACTCTTGTTTTATTTAGGCCTCAGTATAAACACCCTAATTATTTTTTTCTAATTCATTTAAAAGGGCTTTCCACTGTTTTCAACCTTATTTTAGTTATATCATGGCAACAATTCACTTATTCATGATCACGTGGTAAACAAACCAGTACTAGGCTGTGAAATGTGCTTTGCCCAAGGGCACTCCACCATGGCTGCCACAACTTGGAATCAAACTTAGGATGCACAGTTCCAAAACCCTCCGATTAAATACACTTAATTCTAAATAGATAGGAAATATTATATTGCAGCAGCAAGACATGCCGTTGTATTGTACTACAAGGGGCAGGGACTTAGTTATACCTTACAAGGGGCAGGGACTTAGTTATACCTTACAAGACTGTGGATAGAGAAGTCAATTATCCTTCGCTTGAAGTTGCAAAATATAAAACCAAATCTACCACAGCATAATTTACCTTTGATTATATTTACTTTTAATAAGTGACAGAATAAGGACATATTAAACTAATGCAATTATTTTCAATAAGGAATTAACACATTTCCACATGAAGTTTAGTAACATTTATAAATCACATCACACTACCACATTTTAATGATGTGTCATCATAATTTGATGATGTTTTATCATATTTCAATGACTTCACATAACAATATTTGCCAATATCATTGTCCTAAACAAAAATTGCCTTATTTAATAAGTCAGATTGTATTTGCATTAGATAATGTATAGGTACATAAAAACAAACATTATTGTCTGGTTAAACACTATGCTTAATTCACTGATTTTAGTCCATAATTTGTAGTGATTTGATATAGAATTTTCCTTAAATTCTAAATGCTTGGTAAATAAAGAATCTAGCCTGAAACAATTTTATTAAATAACACAGACATTCCCATTCAAATATATAACAAAATCAGACTAGATAGAAATTATTTACACAGTGATAATAAACAAATTGCAGAAAGAAAGAAAATTTGGATTAGACAAAAACTGATGAACACTCATATTGTATTATGAAGCTGGATAGCAAACATTAATACCACTCAACCATTTGGTTTTGATAAGAATATTGAGTCGCACAACAGCAAAACTAATCCTAAAGCATTTTTACCATTGTAGATCCAGATTAACTGAAACATCTGTGCAATCAGATATAGATGTTTTGTTCGCTAAATAGTTAAAAGCAATTAGAAGAAAATTTAATTTCTCTTTTACTTTCTGATTGCATGCTTTTATCCCTTGACAGATCTTTATGCAGCAGCATCTGGCAATGCGGGGTGTTAACTACACTCCACTTTGACATCATTACTTTGTTTGTTTTATCCATTGAGGTATGTGTATATCATATATGCAGACAGTGAAGACGACTGGTGAGACTGTGAGTATGGATGCACAGACTTATCTGAGTCTTCACTGTACGCACATGCATTTAGACCCCAAACCACTAGAAGTGGCTCATTTATATTTAATTATCAATGAGTGTATATCAGGTTAAAATAAGAGATCGACCCCCAGCAAATATAATGATAAAATATCAATTCAAAAATATGTCCATAGAAATAAACCAAACTTTAAAGCAAGACATGTTGGACATAATCTGTTCACCCATTTCACTAATACAGACAACTTTTATTAAAAAACAATGTTGAAAAAGGTGAAATCATTCAAAAAGAACAATTTTTATTTTTTCCACATTATTTTCAAAGAAATGAAGTTAAAATGTTCAAGATGTTGCAATATGATTCTAAAATTTATTCAAAGCTGACGACATAAAAATATCAAGTCGATTGATGGGTTTATTTTTCTTTCTTCCTCTTGGTATGTTATGGTCCCACTTTGCAAACAGTTGATTGATTTCTTGGACTTCTCTATAGATACCGGTAAGCCAAAAGCCACACTGACAATCTCAAGTTTAGTAGGTGTCTCTATTTGTTACATTGATCATCTCGGATGTCCTGTAAAATGAAGAAAATATTTTAATTGGGATCTTTTAATATCACATGTCACTTCACCCTTTCCCACATACAACAAATGCACAGTATATTGCTTTATAAATATCAAGACCAAAATATTAAAAACCTCTTCAAATGAAAATATAATTTAATAAAGTTGAAAACATTGTGGCAAAAGAAGAAATTGCTCACTATGAACAAATTTCTCAGTTTGCCACAATGTTCTCCAAAGTTGTCTGCTACAGAGGGGTCAAAAAGAGTATGTATGTGGGAAATGGTTTAAAACAGTTAAATGATATACAGTTGAACTAAGTTGGCATTGTTGCATTTGCAAGTGATGAAGACTCTGGTAAACCTGTACAAAGGAACAGTCTTACAAAAATCTTGACTATCAGCCAATATATAAGAAAAGTATCAGAACTACTGGAATATCTTATCATGACATTGATGCATCTGTTGTAATGCTGTCCCTGAAAGCCCAAGTAGGGAATCTCTAATCACTACACCACAGTGACGGTAAGAACTGTTGAAGATGAACAAAATAACAAAACTCCTGAACAATAAACTGATACCCAGAGGTCTTGATAAGAAGCAGTGAGCAGGTCTTTGCCAGAACATTTCTCATTTATTAACCTTTTCCCACAAACATTAAAATCAGCAGCAGTCAACCTTGAAAACTTCCAGACAAAAAATATTGATATTCTATGTAAATGAAAGCATAATGCAATGTTTTCAAATATCTTCTGCTGCAGATGCGTCAAAATGTGCCTGCGTGTAGGAAAGGGATAAGGAATACGTTGATAAGGCACCACAGCTTATCCCTGTCACACATACAACAAATCCACAGCAAACAACTTAGAAAACATCTAGGCAAAAATATGGAAAATTATTCAAAAGAAAGTGTTATTATTGAATAGAGTGAAAACATTGTGACAAAAAGAGAAATTGCTCATTATGAGCAATTTTCCTCTTTTGCCACAATGTTTTCAAAAGTGGTCTGCTGTAGAGGCATCATCAAGGGTCTATATGAGGGAAAAGGTTATTAGAAAATGAACTGTTGAACATGAAAATATCAAAGCGAAATAAGTAAACTCCCGAACTAGATACTGTTACCTATTGGTTGCTAATAGATAATTGGATGGCCTTATATATGCTATGGAGATGGAGATTCTGTCGGGTCTGTTAAAATAATGGATACCCTGGTATAGGAAATTCAAACCTAATACTGGCCCTTATTGTCCAATCATTTTAAATACATGAGCCATGAGCCGTCCCAAGAGAAAACCAACATTGTGGACTCTGCGTAAAGTATTGACTCGCATCAGACTAAGCATGCCATGTAGGCTAACTTTTAGCCTCCTGTGGATTTTCTGTTTCAGGAATCATTACTCCATACATCTATCCCCGTGAGACACAATGTGTCGGCCGGGATTAGCATGCATGGACTGGTCCGATACATTACGTAGAGTCTATAATGTTGGTTTTTTCATGGAATGGCTCATATTACAATTCCAGATTTGTAGAATATGTTTTGCCAATCAGACATTGCTTACCTTTAGAAGAGTCAGAATAACATGCATTTTAGAATTGTTGATGGATACAGGCCAAAGTGTAGACTACAGTATGACTTTGAAAACATTTGATTTACTAATGTTTCTAGGTCAAAATAACCATAAACAAAAATTAGAAATAGTTAATGTCAACTTTTCAGTTTGTGAAAAGAAAACTTTATCTTTAATAGGCTAAAACAATCTAAATTCTCATTGTATAATAACTTAAAATCATAGTTCTTTTCTACTTTACCTTTTAACTAAACCCCCCATCTCAAATAGGGATGATATTTGAAAACATTGTGACAAAATGAGAAATTGTTCATAATAACCAATTTCTCTTTTTACCACAATGTTTCAACTCATTTATAAAGATTAACCATATTTTTGTTTAAATGTTTTCATAGTAGTATGCTGCAGAACAGATGTATGTAAGAAAGGGTTAATGCAGGTTTCTTTTCTTTTTCTACAATGTGTTCACCTCTGTAATAAAATTCTTGTTATTATTTTCAAGACATGTTTAATAATCATTTTTACAATTTTTTAATGCAAATGATCACATTAGGTATGATTCTACAACAATCTGACTAAAGTACACGATCTGACCAAATGTAAGATCTGATGGCGATCTATTCAAATTCATCTTCTTGTTTTATCAGATTTCCAATATCGCTATTTTTAGATCAACCAAGCTATTTTTATTTGAACCAATCAGAGGACTCGTTTCAACAAATGTTGGACTTAACCTTCAAAATGCCGTCAATTGACGAAGTTGAGCAAATTTAAAATAGACCATTCAAAACCAGAGCAAAGAACACATTTCGATGCTGTATGGTCAGGGAAAGACTGTATCGGTGTTTTGCCTCATTTCTGCGTTTGTAGCCATGATGCGGTCGTCATAAGAACTATACACACGTGTAAATCACTGCGAAAATTGGGATCCCATGCTAAATATAGGTTTTTTTTGGTAAATATAGACTTTTACTTTCACTTTCAAAAACGTGAAAGCAAGGTTCTGATTGGCTGGCGGAAAGGTCGTCTGAACATGACCCTCTATCAGTTGTCCTCAGATCCTATGTGTAGCGTTAATAGGAGATGATTTTAATGAGATTGGATTCTACAACAACCATGATGAAGGAAAATTGGTATTCAGACATTTGTTCCTTGTGAGGTCTAAGATAATGCAGATCCTGATTCAACTGATCTGAATCTACACTGTTGGCAAATGTCTTAGGGTCTATTTTTCTGCGTCAGGGCTTTCAAAATGATCTGAATCTACACTGGTGGCAAATGTCTTATGGTCTATTTTTCTACATCAAGGCTATCAAACAAAAAAAAAAGATCACTTACTTCCTTCCCCATTTCAGATGAATGATCAAGAAGATAATTCCCAGCAATATACAGATGCATCCGACAACCAGATAAGCTATTCCTAAAAATGGGTTTTTCCCACCCAACCATGAAGTGGTGGACAGAATAATGCTTTTTGTTCCCTTGAAGGAGGTTACTGGATAGGCTGTAAAGATAAATGTACAAAGTTCTAGATAAGGTACTGTAAAACACTTTTTATTTACGTTAGATTAATTTTTAGCTTATATTCGCAAATTAGTTTCCTCGTGATTTTCATAATCATCGTGATTGTCCAAGATTTATAACCAAAAATATGCTACTTTTGTCGATGATGATAACACAATAACGGTCTTAACTAATTTGTAACTGGTAGACCACATTCTTAATTGATTGTTTACAACTTGGTACAAACCAGTTAGGGATTACAATAAAGTTTTTTATACACATATCCTCTTGTTAATTAGGACAATTAAACAATTTAGCATGTTAATGCCTGTTTAAGTATATGATGGAATTCTTTTGTTAATATTGTCTATTTTTCATTCATAACGCCAAAACGTGATAACAAATAAGTATTTAGAAGCACAGTTCCATTGACTTGCGTTCGCCGAGTGTGATGACGATGTTTAACCGTTTCTGGTTTTTGACTATAAAGCTGATTTGATCTCGCAAATTCGAAGTGTTTGACAGTACATATTTCAAGTTCAAAAATATTAAATTAGCTCCAGGAAAACAAATCTTAGAATAATTATTATACATGTGGAAAAGAGCTGCCTGCATATTCGTGGTACAGAATCCAAATCAATATTGTTTTACAGAAGTTTCTTGAAACCTTCTATAATTAATTAGCTAAAAGTGCAGAGCCAAACCAGACTGCAGAGATGCACTGACTTGTCTCGATCTACATTGGTTGCAAATGCTATATGGTTTGTTTTTGCAGAGTGCTCTTTGTATATATATATGATAACTTACATTAAAGTTCAAAACATTGTGGAAAAAGGAGACTTCGGTTATAAAGAGCAAATTCTCTATTTATTACAATGTTTTCATCTGCTGCAGACGAATCAATTATTTCCATTTTCAGGTGGGGGCATAATCAAGTGGTGTTCTATTAATGGAAAATCCTTTCTGCCAAGATTAAGATTTACAATTGCAAAAGAGAATAAAGAGAATATAATTTGTATTATCTAGCCATCTTAAAAAACAATTACATGATAGATTCCAACCTAGCAATTAAGGGGCATTTCACATACACAAATCATTATTTAACCTGTAAATCCTATGCTAAAAAGCATCCACAACATAGCGCTAGCAGATATATAAACCTTTTCCCACATAAAACACATCAGCAGCAGACAAGTTTGAAAACATTGTGACAAAAGGTGAAATTGCTCATCCTCTTGCTACAATGTTTTCAGAAGTCTTCAGCTGCAGATGCGACATAATGTGTCTACACATGAGAAAGGGTTAAGAAGTAAAAATGAGTCTTCATCTAAAACTAGACCTCTTTATAAAGTTATTACTGTACCATATGTAATGTCAACTTGATACACTCCATTCGGTAGTCCGTCTTTGAACTCAATTTGATTGACATGATCTATCCTACGATACAATTTTCGGAAAGTCGGCAGTGCGGCCGTTCGCATCCACACAATAAGATCTTCGTTCTGATACCCGTTGTTTGATGAATCATTGCTGAGGTCCCAAACATTCTCATTGTTCCAGTTAGGTGGGTTGGAGAAACCGGACCAGGCTGTAAGGTATTAAAATATTCTCAGAGGATAACCATATGCAAATGTTGTATGTATAAAAAGTTCAGTAAAATGCTAGTTTATTATAGTGTCACTGTTATTAAAAAAGTAATTCATTACTTTCTTATGAGAGGAGAATAAAATAAATATGACCTGCATTGAAAAAAACCCTGTTTGTAGCTCTTAAATTGTTTGGCAAATAACCAACTTTCCCACTTGTAGACACATTTTACAGCGGACAACTCTAAACAACATTATGGCCAAAGCAGAAATTGCTGAAAATCAGTAATTTCTCTTTTGGTCAAAAAGTTTTCAAATCTATTAAATAATTAAAGTGTTTCATTTATAGAAATTTCCCATTATTTTCACAAGATGTTTTTTTTTATAAATTGTTTGTTTTTCATGTGGGAAAAGATGTAAAGGAATCACTTTTATTATAAAATATATTCTGATCCTTTGAGATTCCTATGTGCATTGACCCTGTCAATGAACAGTATAATGTATCATACAATTAATAAAAGGAGTGTATTAAGGATCATTACTAAAAACATGTTTTAAAGAACACATATCCCCTGCCATTATTGAAACCATGACAGACAGACAGACCACAACAGTGTGTCCATCTGACATGGTGAACATCAAAACAATCGTACAATAACTTACAATCAGGGTTTCCAAATTTGACATCTTTATCTGAATGCCAAGCTATACTGGTATCCAACAGGGTTACGGCCACATTCTGGGAGGTCCCATCTCCTTTGTATGTCAGAGCGAAGGAATCTGAAAAAAGCAAATTTATGTATACAATCATTTCCAAAGCCATTTCACGAGATAACCAACATTATGGTCTCTGCGTAATGTACCTGTGCAGGCTAATCCGGGCCGACACTTTCTGTCTCCGGGGATAGAGGTATAGAGTAATGATTCCTGAAACAGAAAATCGAAAGGAGGCAAAAAGTATCTGTCCGGGTTAGCCTGCATGGTATGCTAAAGTTAGGCTGATCTGGGTCAATACTTTACACAGGGTCCACAATGTTTGTTTTCTCCTAATTCGACTCATGTCTAGATAACAAGGAGTAGACTGGTCTGTGCTCCACAATACTTCTCTTATAACACATTTAAACCCTATGCTGTGGTTGCTCAAAAGAATTGTCTAACTGGGACAAATCTTAAAGTACATAGGATTTTTAGTTCAAACTAGAAGTATCACTGAAGATGATAAATACCCCTTAAACAGCACCTTGACCTACACCATAACTTAATTCGTAAAAGGGCCATAACTCTGTAAAATATAATGCAATTGTAACCCCTTTAGGATATGCACATCTCTTGGTATAGAAGATTCATGTATAATTTTATTGAATTCCACCCAGTGGTTTGTAAGAAATAGGCCGGACAAAATATGGCTTCCAGCCGACCGACAGACAGACTGCCCCACACAGTGACTCCTATATACCCCCTCTTCTTCGAAGGGGGTATAATAAGGACATATTATCTCTTACAATGCTGAATTTTTACAATAACTTATTAAGCTATGCATTTGGAAGAGTCTATAGCAAATTCTAGGAATATCAAGATAAACATGTTGAGTTGAGCTGCCAACAGGTCAGATGGCACTGATGCATTGGCTTGCCTGGATCTATATTGATGGCACAGACTTCACAAGGTAGGTTCCAGCAGCTAACCCTTTCACACATACAAAACATCTGCAGCAGATGACATTTTTAAACATACCCGAACAAAATTGGAAACTCCCTTTTAAAGAAAGTACAATAATTGAATAGAGTTGAAAACATGGTGATAAAAGGAGAAATTGCTTGTTTTCTTTTATCGCCATGTATCAAAGAGCTGTCTCTGCAGAGGTGTCAGAAAGCGTCCATATATGGGAAAAGTTTAAAGGGTTGATATACGTCCCTGATATTAAATCCTGATTTCAATTACACAAGACTAGGAATGGAGGAAAAGAGACTGTCAGACATTTGCAAACCAAAATTGAATGTCTATATCAGTCTAGTCTCCCTTCATTCTGATTCCGTTCTTCCTCATTTTGCTATCTAGATGTGAAGGCATCCTGGAAGCCAATGCAGACCAATTTATTATGACTGATATTAATCAATGCAACTAGATGAATGAATATGACAGTAGTAGTTATATCTCAAATACTGTAGAAAAACCATTTTAATGAAATTATTGACAAAAAAATCTACAGTTACCATTAAACAAACTATTGGCAATGGCCCCACACGGTGCTACACCATAGGTGTGAGTAGCATTCACTTTCTTTGTTTTATACGGCTCGCAGTCGTCAAGGAGATCACTAGGTGACACATCAAGACCATGGAGCTGACTGTCATCTCGAGACCTCACATATCGTCTGTGATTTTGGTAGAAATTTGTCAAACCATAGTACATGTAGACAGTGCCCTGGTAAAATAGAATACATGCAGAGGTCCAGATAAGGAGGGTATTCAGCTCTTTTTCTCACAATTTCGATCTTATTATTAAAGCAAGCCAAATGTTGTGGGTACTGAAAAGTATCGTCTCAACATAGGGTCAAATAAGTATTTAAGATCATGCAAAACGCCCATTATCTAGAGCTCTGCAGAATACATGTATAACAATTTGACATACAGGTGTCTGGTCAGTAGCGAACCAGTTACATCTGCCAACAGTGAAGACTCTAGTTAAATGGTGCATACAGTTTCACCAAAGGCTTCAATGTCAGATTTCACGTACTTTTTACTCAACTGTATCCCTTTTTTACCTGAAAAGTCCATTTAACCCTTTCACATGTGTATCTTGCATTTGGAAACATCTGCACCTGACATTATGACAATGAGCAATTTCTACTTTTGCTACATTATTTTTAACTGTATTTGATAATAATACTTTCATTTATAAATTGAGATTTCCCTCATTTTTGCTTAGATGTTTTGAAAAGCATCTGTTGATGTAAATGTGAGAAAGGGTTAAGACATCCAGATTGTTATAACAAATAATTGATAAATTGGACAAATACAAAACACAATATTGGCACATTTTCAGTCAATGCGTTAAAAACAAAAGCTGTCTGTATATTTGAGAAGATTTAGTTAAAACATCTTTTAATTAACATTTTGCTTGGACTGTGGTCAAGATTCACTGTCAAGAAAAACTTATGTTAACCTTTTCCCATATACAACAAGTCTGCAGAAGACGCCTTTGTAAACATCTGGGCCAAAATGAGAAAAATCCCTTACATGAAAATAGAGTTAAAAATATTGTGACAAAAGGAGAAATTGCTCATTATGAAAAATGTCTGCTTTTGTCACAATGTTTTTAAAAGTTGTTGACTGCAATGGTGTTGGAAAGCATCTGTATGCGGGAAAAGGTTTGAAAGACGTTGAGATATATCAGACAATAAATTACAATTAGCACCAAGTCAAACCAATACTTACTGTGAAGTCTTCCTCTAAATCGATTGTTATTTTACAAGGGCATGTCTGGCCTGTGTTATTACTCTGTAAACCTTCCAAGAAGGCGGCACAGGTCACAGATAAATTATTTTGGTTGTCACATTCCGTGTAGTCATATCTGACTTCTTTCACCTGTTGCAATAAATAGAGTTTAGAAAGTGACAATAAATGAGGTAACAAACCAAGATGTAAACCATTATTGTCAAATTGCATAACAAATGAAAGTTAAAAATCTTTCTCCAGTGATCCAAAAGTACATGTATAGACAAAATTTATAAAGTGATCATTAAAAGCAGATATTTATCTATGTATATGACACAAAAAATTCTTATGTTCATTGTTGATGATGTTGGGTTTAACCCTTTTCCACAAACAGCAAATCTGCAGCAGAAGAATTTGAAAATGTCTACTCAAAAATATGGAAAATCTCTAAAATTGTAGGTATAATTACCGAAAAAAGTTCAAAAGTCGTCTGCTGCATATGCGTCAAAATACGTTCTACAGGTGGGAAAGGTTTAAAGCAATAAACAAATCTGCAGTTGAAGACTATGATAACAGCTTTGTGAAAATTTGGAAAATCTCTATAAATGAAAGCATAATTGAACAGTTCCACAAGAAAACAAACATTATGGACTCGGCGTAATGTATCAACCTAGATCCACGCAGGCTAATCAGGGCCAACACATCCCATCAGGGGGATAGAGTAATGTTTCCTGAAACAGAGTTTACAATGTTGGTTTTCTCGTGGATCGGCTCAATTATTGAAAAGAGATGAAAAATCTGTGGCAAGAAGTAATATTGTTAGCGCATCATGAACAAATTCTTCTTTTGCCACATTGTTTTCAAGTCATCTACTATTAATGCTTTAAAATGTATCTGCATGTAGAAAAGTGCTAAATATGAAAGTTGAAACAAGGGAGACCAGATTATTTCCTTTATAAATGAATTCTGGTTTCTACAGTCTACTTACATCATTTGAGGTAACAAGAAGTACAGCTCCAAGAGGAATAAAGGCAAAGCCTATGGCAAAGAATGCTGGTAAAACAGTTCCTGCTGTTAGAATTGGCTGCCAAGCTGGCAGTCTTTGTTGCTTTAATTTGGTATCTGTAAAACAATATTAAATGAACTCATTTAGTCATCATAAGACATAATCAACTATAACCCTTTCCATCTCGCAGATGACTTTTGTCATGATGTTTGCTACTCCATTCAAAGAATCAAACTTTCACTTCTAACGATTTTCCATATTTTTGTCATGATGTTTTCATTTTTAATTGATTGTATTTTATTATTATTTTAAAAAGTATTTCAGTTATTGTAGCACTCTGGCCAGCTACATCAAATTGTCCACGAGGAAAACACAGGTAAATAAACGAGATCGTATAGTGATACATTTATTTATTTAAATAGGTAAACTAGAGTCTCATGAATCTCCCGCTCTCAAAATAAACATACTATATATACTATAGGGCTGGCGCTGTATACACGTGATCATCCCATACCCCGTATATGGCTATACCGCTGGCCTCACGTGTATACCTCTAACCTCATTGTGTTACATTATCTAACCTAACCAGTTTTTCAAAGCTTTCTCATCACAGGACTCCACACAACATTATTCCCAGGTAACTGGCTACCATCCGACATAGACTATTTAGCCAAAGGGTGGAAGATGAATAAAGCTTGTCACAATGTCTAAAATTATCAATCATTGGAAAGAAAAATGGGAGATTTGGCGTTTGAAATCACGACCTCTGGATTGATAGCCCTCATCTTTACCAACTGACTTGGCTAGATGTGTTATAAGTCGGAAAATTATAGGTACATCTGAAATTGATAACTAATGAATACATCAATGGAAAAGCAGTAATTCTCATTCAACAAGTTGGGAGCGACCAAATGACCAGAGTCAATTGAGGACCGTTTATTCTTTCCCACATACATGATAAAGACACTTTCTGATGTCTATGCAGCAGACGATTATTTAAACCATTTTGGAAAAAAAAGAAATTCTCCATGTGTCTCAATGTTTTCGACTTTAATTAACCCTTTCCCTCATATAGACGCTTTCTGACGCCTCTGCAGCAGACGGCTTTTTGAAAACATAGTGACAAAAGAAGAAATTGCACAAAACGTGCAATTTCTCCTTTTGCCACAATGTTTTTTAATTTTTTGTCATAGGTTATCCATTCAACTATGGAGATTTTCTATGTTTTGACAAAATAAGTTCAAAGACGTCTGCTGCAGAATTGTCGTATGAGGGAAAGGGTTAATACTTGTTCTTTAATTTATAGAGATTTACCATCTTTTTTTACTAAAGTTTGTCAAAGTAGTCTGCTGCTGATTTGTTGTGTATTGTGGGAAAGGGTTATTCATTTATGACATGGTTGCGAAATGATTTTGTCAAGTGGATTTATAATTTCAATGTTTAAATGACAAACTTTAGATAAAGTTGATAGGCTAATTTGAGAGTCATCTGACAAACACTGTAATAGCTGTACATATTTAATTAGAGAAATGGATAAATTGCTAGTTTATTTAGTTACTTTTACTCAATGCACTTGAAAAATTCACTGTTCGGGTCGAAAGACTATTTGTTTCTAGTAATATCATACTAGTACGGGTAAACTCTAATCAATGATTCAATCAAACCACTTTAATGGTGTCAATTGTCATTATTTCAAAAGGGTGCAGGAGAAGTCGTCTACCTACAAACTCGTCTAACTAGTAATATAGAGTAACCGTTAGGAGAAGTCGTCAACATAAGGATTATATAGTACTATATACTTAGGAAGGATAATTATCGATTATAGTAACTTTGAAGTTAAATATATGTTACAAACATTAGTTTAACAATAAGATGTTTGTTTATAATAAATAGGCTACTTATAATTATATTGTTTATGATAAATACTTGTAAATATATTGAAATTGGCTCGTCATTTAATTACGTTATGTGTCGCGTGTATTTTATTGTCGGCATACTTACTAGGGTTGATTATTAAAGAAATTTATGGACAGTCGGCTTTAATCATACATAATGTTAATTGCTCATTAAAAATACATGTGAAAATAAAAAAAATGTTTGTCTTTTGTTATACCCTCTGTTTGTTTCACCTTTTTATTCATTTGCCCATATATATAAAACAAAAAATCCCAAGATAAGCTATATCTCAGAAATACTTGAAATGACTGTGTATATGTGTTTAAGTTGTTCCAGTAGGGTTAGTGAACGAATGCATGCGTTATGCTGTGACAGTTGCAGTTGCTGGCAGCATCGTGTCTGCAAAAACGGTAAGAAATTATAATTATATATCTATAATTCTCTTTCTTCTATCCGTCTCTCTCTTTCTTTCTTTCTCTCTCTCAGTCTCTCTACCGCTCTCCCCATCTCATCCCATTTTATCTCCCCTCTATTTTAAACATCTTAAAATAATGTATGAAATGGAGCCGTCGTTTATGATAAACGATTTCTTCTTTTCCAACATTAAATCAGTAATTCCTCTTAAGACCAGAATAAAACAATGAAAACATCTGAAAAGTTAAAATGATGTATGAAATGGAGCCGTCGTTTATGATAAACGATTTCTTCTTTTCCCACATTAAATCTGTAATTTCTCTTAAGACCAGAATAAAACGATGAAAATATATGAAAAGTTAAAATAATGTATGAAATGGAGCCGTTGTTTTATGATAAACGATTTCTTCTTTTCCCACATTAAATCTGTAATTTCTCTTAAGACCAGAATAAAACAATGAAAATATATGAAAAGTTAAAATAATGTATGAAATGGAGCCGTTGTTTTATGATAAACGATTTCTTCTTTTCCCACATTAAATCTGTAATTTCTCTTAAGACCAGAATAAAACGATGAAAATATATGAAAAGTTAAAATAATGTATGAAATGGAGCCGTTGTTTTATGATAAACGATTTCTTCTTTTCCCACATTAAATCTGTAATTTCTCTTAAGACCAGAATAAAACGATGAAAATATATGAAAAGTTAAAATAATGTATGAAATGGAGCCGTTGTTTTATGATAAACGATTTCTTCTTTTCCCACATTAAATCTGTAATTTCTCTTAAGACCAGAATAAAACGATGAAAATATATGAAAAGTTAAAATAATGTATGAAATGGAGCCGTTGTTTTATGATAAACGATTTCTTCTTTTCCCACATTAAATCTGTAATTTCTCTTAAGACCAGAATAAAACGATGAAAATATATGAAAAGTTAAAATAATGTATGAAATGGAGCCGTTGTTTTATGATAAACGATTTCTTCTTTTCCCACATTAAATCTGTAATTTCTCTTAAGACCAGAATAAAACGATGAAAATATATGAAAAGTTAAAATAATGTATGAAATGGAGCCGTTGTTTTATGATAAACGATTTCTTCTTTTCCCACATTAAATCTGTAATTTCTCTTAAGACCAGAATAAAACGATGAAAATATATGAAAAGTTAAAATAATGTATGAAATGGAGCCGTTGTTTTATGATAAACGATTTCTTCTTTTCCCACATTATTCAAGTAATTCCTCTTTAAGACCAGAATGTATGAGAGAGTGAATGTGATAAAACAATGAAAACATCTGACAAGTTAAAATAATGTATGAAATGGAGCCGTTGTTTTATGATAAACGATTTCTTCTTTTCCCACATTATTCAAGTAATTCCTCTTTAAGACCAGAATACAACACACACATAATGTATGAGAGAGTGAATGTGATAAATATATGAAAACATCTGACAAGTTAAAATAATGTATGAAATGGAGCCGTTGTTTTATGATAAACGATTTCTTCTTTTACCACATTATTCAAGTAATTCCTCTTTAAGACCAGAATACAACACACACACAATGTATGAGAGAGTGAATGTGATAAATATATGAAAACATCTGACAAGTTAAAATAAACAACATTATTTTAAAACTGATTGAATTTGTTGTTATTATTTCAATCCAATCGGTCAATTAACACCTTACTTTAACACTAACACCTTTATATCGATATTGATTATAAAGTACTATATAATCCTTATGTTGACGACTTCTCCTAATGGTTACTCTATATTACTAGTTAGACGAGTTTGTAGGTAGACGACTTCTCCCGAACTCTTTCAAAATAGGCAGCTAACAGTATTCGGTTAGAAAATACAAGTTCAATAATTATTTAGATTTTTTTTTTAATAATATATAGCTTACAAGCTCAAGTTTATGTATCATAATGTAAGCATTGTATGTTTAAATTGGATTTACACCTGAACGTGTCCCGTTTCTTCACTCCCAGTTACTGAAATATGAATCATAACAAATGTAAACAAACGCAAACAGGAAATTATGTCGTACAGAAAACCATTGAAGATGTTATAAAACCTGGATTAATTGAAACTTTGTAATTATAAACTAGTATATAGACCATTCGTCTAATTAAAGACAGTAATCGTTTTTCAACACGTTACCTTTAGGCCGTCTGCTGGCTGGTCTATCTGTGTCAGGAGTTCCTGGAGTTCCGTTCGCCATCTTCTAAATATTGTATGTGACGGTGCGCCGTGAAACTTACTTTGTCGTTAAAATCGTTTCGCATATTATTATTTTTTATAGCTGTTGAATATTGATTTTCACTTATTTTAGCCCATTTCAGCTGTGCTAAAAGAGAGTTTTTGTCGTCGCCTTTTAGCCTTAGTTCATCTTTAACAAGTTTCTTTAATACTCTGTTTGCACCCTTATATTCATTTTATTAATAGGCAGATATGTCGGGTCAAAAAGTAGGTCACCTAGGTCGGATTAAAGGATCATCCAGTCTTGTGTCAGAATCTAGGTCACTTTAGACAAACCTTAGAAAAATAGTGTTAACACCCTAGAGACCGCATTTTTATTTTTTATTTGAGCATGTTAAAACATTGCCAGATTGTTTGTCTTGATATATCGGGAGTATCTATGCCAAGTTGGAATATAGTTTCTATATCCCTGTATTGGGTACAACAAATCTAGGTGAAATTTCAGAAAAATATACTTCAGAGATTGGAATTCTTGGTATTATTATAACAGTTTGTCAGAATGTTCGTATTGTAGTTAGGCCAAGTTTAATAAAAGACCAGTCTGGTAAACAACTAATTAAGTCACCAGGCCAAATTTAAGAAAAAATATTGTGGATCAAGCTCTCTGTAGGCTAAAATAGATGAAATAAAAGACATATATATGTTTAATAGAATATTTATCTTGATGATATCTATGCTATATGTTCAATATTGGGTTATGCCCGGGCACCATACTAGGTCTATAGACCAAATTTAGGAAATCACTCGAGGACACTATTGATGTCATTCAAAATTACCTAAGCATTAGGTCACTAAACCTGAATTAAGTACAATCTAGCCAATGCCTTCTCTAGAGACAGCAATTTTTTACTTGAGCATGTTGAAACTTTATTAGAATGTTTGTCTTGATGATATCTAGTGTAATTTCAAACTTGGTAATGTCCTGTCAAAGACTAGGTCACTAGACCAAATTTTAGAAAAATATGTTGGACAGTAGTCTATAGAGGTGGAATGCTTGACCAGTTTATCAAATTACTTCTTTAAGTATTATTTGAGCCGTCCCGCTAGAAAACCAACATTATGGACTCTGCGTAATGTATCGATCGAGATCAGCCTGCACAGAGTCAGTCCGCGCAGGCAAATCCAGCCCGACACATTCCGTATCAGGGGGATAGTGGTACTATAGAGTAATGATTCATGAAACAGAAAATCGACAGGAGGCGAAAAGTATCCGGGTTAGCCTGTGCGGCATGCTTAGTCTGATCCGGGTCAATACTTTACGGTGAGTCCACAATGTTGGTTTTCTCGCGGACGACTCATTTATGAACACCTTGTCATACAGTGCAATGTATATGGTGCTCGGGTGAGCGGTACATGTCCACCATGGCCTTCTTTTGTTTTAAACATTTACACATCCGACATATTTCCGGACATAGTTATATCATAATGTTTAGGCCTACCGATAATTGATTTTGTATTTTCAGTCAAGAAATTGAGATCCATTGAAGTAATCTGACAGTCAGATAATCAATACGGAGATCAGGACATATTGGTGAAAGTAAAGCACGGTTTCAAGTATAACGTCAGTATGGGATAGGTTTTAATTTTGTACCATGGGGTGACGTAATCGAAAAGGGAGCAACCAACATTAATATTGTTAAGAGAAACTCTGTAATATGTTTGAAAAAAAAAACACCTTTATGAATAAATAAATTGTATAAAATGATTTAAGAAACAGCAAGATACAAAACACGTTTGTCTTCTTCCGTTATTACAAAACTTTAGACACATGTAATGGGTATTTAATAACTTTCCGCTAACTTCCTAGGCTACGCTTTTTTTTGTATATAGTTTGGTTTACGACCCGATTCATCAAAGCTCAGAAAAAAGTTTCTGCCGATGTTTCTGCCTATTTACAATATTGAGATTTTTAAATAAATGGGTAATCTTTAAAAAATCAATGATGATTCATTTTAATTACTACATATTACAGTATAATTCTAGAAACTGTAAAAACAACGTTAACCCAACTATGCAATAGGCATGGCCGTAACGTGACCCGTTCTATTATTTCAGGGACGTAGATAAGAGGAATAAGTAACTAAATTATATACTAAAATATCACCCGTGCCGACATTTGTAGCAAGTAAAACTCAAAAACTATTCAAGATATGAAAATAAAAAATAAAAAATTCTGTAAGTTTAAACATTCTTCTATTGCAGTATATAAAAATATTCTAATATATTACAGGTTTTGATAATATGTTATCCGTATGAAAAATGTCAGTCTATTAATTTTTGGAAAAAAATAATATAATTCAGAAATCCCAATATTGGTGTCTTTTAAAACAGTCATTGTTCAAAATACAAAGAAATTCCAGTTATTTTTATGTATTCTTTGTTTATGTGCCAAATATGACTTCAAAGTTTTATTTGCTACAAAAATGTGAAAATTTGGACAATTTTATTTCTATGTGTTATATTTTAACCAGATAACAGGTGTACATGTGGAGTTGCCTATCCCTCTTATCTACGTCCCTGATTATTTGTAAATGCAGCATGTCATCGCTTGGCGATTTTTGTCATTTTTTTTAAATAGACGACAAGGTGTCATCGGTATGGTAATTAAGTTGTCTCTGCTTCCTTCCATTATGAATACTTCGTTGTTTTCACGATTTCATCCAATTCTAAAATGCATTGGATTCGTACCCGGTTTTTCATATTTCGTTCGAGATGAACGATTCGTACCAACTGGTTTTCGCTCTTTGCTCTTGGGGAACTGACTTGACCATTTTCCTTTGTTTATTTTTCAGTTTTCTACTGGCACTTACTAAATCTTGCTATATGTTGACTATACATGTGAACTTTCATAATGCTCAATCTTGATCATAAATATCTTTCTTCTTTTTTTAATTACTTATTTTTTGTTTATATACTCCCGTTTTTGCTATCATACTTCTGCTAAACTGGAAGGAGAATAGACTTCCCCCTCTCCTTCCAAAGCTATTGTCACACTTAACTTATAACTAGAGGCAATAAACCTTAATATATGTTAATATTTAAGCACCTATGTTTTTGTTTCATTTAATGGATCTAGTTAGAGGATTTAAAACTTCAGCTTGTATGACCCATTATAGTTGCAGTGAATGTTAAGCAAACCGTAAACCAAATGGTTTCAGGACTAAACTTGTCATTTCACGACTAAACTTCACATGCTGAATATCACGTAGATCGTAGCATATAAAACGTTTAATCCCTACGTCAATATTGACCATTTCTGCTCTTGGTAACCTTTTTATATAGGCTATGGTAGCCAGGTGAGAACTATAGGCACATCTTGGCCTTCTTGTTTAAAATAAAGGGACATTTGGCCTTCTTGTTCGAATATTTACATCCTGTCTGCTTGCACAGGTTATTTAAATGTACTGAACTGCATCTGCTTCCTTTAAGTCATGCTTCAAAATCATGCGCGGCGTCTTTGACCATTTGCATCAAACTTCTTCTTGTAGATATATGGCATATAGGTATATAGATATGTAGATCAATAGTTGTAAACCCTTGAGAAATTATCAAATAGCATTACTCGTTTGGTTTTACGAGTGTAGTCATTTGCTTGATTGTGTCAGAATACTTTAAAAGGTGTTAAAGAATCGTTCAAATGTCTAACACGGTCCCTGGATAAAAAGAAAACATGTACATATATAATGTACATGTATAATGTATAAATATATAATTTAACTCTTTCAGAGCCGAATTGTTTAAAGTAGACTCTTCCATGTTCAAATCGGGCGTCTTCATTTCTCATGTAATAACAGTTTGGACTATTTTGATAACGATAAAGCAAACAATGCTGATTTCAGGTGAGACAGCTCGTTACGAGCTGACTCACTTGAATCAGTATTGTTTGCAAAAAAACTCAATATTGCCTTTGGCGCTGAAAGAGTTAAGGAAACGTATTCGATTGGTCCCTGTCCAGAGTTATCGCACAAGAACCACAAACTTGGGCTGTTCGCGGTATTTATTCATTAAAATATAAAACCGATTAAAGAATACAAAATATATCTGTTTTATAATCCTATGAAACCCTTTATTGCGGATGCTCGAAAGAATCATCTCATCTAAAAGATTATTTTGAGCACCAGCAACTTAGTGTTTGATGGACACATTCTAATTTTAACAAGGAACTAAAATTCATCTCTACTGTCTACACTAAAGCTATCTGTATGGTGACAGCGGGTACTATCTGTCTTATGATAAAGGGTAAATAGAGATACAGGTGGGATATTTTTATCAGGACACCGACAGGGTTCATAAATCGGAACAAATATGTTATCTACCATACCGACTGACTTCCATAAGAGCGTACGTATCATGCTGCTGTTAGTGATACTTACACCTTTATTGAAGAAGTTAGTTTTCGGTATTTGAATTTAACCCTTTTCGACCTGCACACGCATTTTGACGCAATAGCAGCAGACGACCTTTGTAAACATTGTGGCCAAAGGTGAATTTGATCATGATGAGCAATTTCTCCTTTGACCACAGTATTCTCAACTTTATTTAACAATTAAGCTATCTTTTACGGAGATTTTTCAGGTTTTTGTCATCAGTTTTTCAAAGTCATCTGCTGCAGATTTGTTGTATGAGGGAAAGGGTGAAGAGGTATGTAAACTTGAGTCAGGTCAGGCGAAAATCGATCTTATTGTTGCACCTCCGTTGCAACATCACACATGGATGGTATGTCGTAAAAACCAGACTGGCTATAATTCTAGCTTTTCGCATTAGAAATAAATAAAATTTTACGTTTTACGAGTATGCTATTCAAAACGGTTGTATCTTGTGTGGTCGTTCGCATGCACATACTGGTCTAGACTTGAATCAATCCTAATGTTAAAATATTACTATAATGTCAGCATGAAATTAATTCAATATCTCGTTCTATAAGAGGTACCCGTTATTGAAACTTAACACATACATGCCAGGTTCATCGATCTGTGAACATTTTATAAACTGCCTAGTGCTTCTCCAAACCAATATACTACGCCAATGCGATGTGACCCATTTTCGGTTGACACGACTCTTTACGAAATGTAAACATTAAATCTAGTTTATATATATATACAAACTTACAGGCGGTACGGTACGTCTCTATAATGAAAATAGAGTGATGTATTATATTTGGATATCAATTTTACAAAGGGACTGAACCGGAATGGGTGACTATAAAATCAGGACACATGTACAAGTAAACTTTCAAGGTAATATCAACCTACTTTACTTTATTTTATAGCACCGATTTCTTGAATGATAAAATTGTGCATATGTACAACCTTTTGTCAGTGCGTACAGTGAAGATTCGGGTGGGGAGTATGTGCCGTCCCGCGAGTAAACCAACAGTGTGGACTCTGCGTAAAGTATCGACCCGTATCAGAATGAGCATGCCGCGCAGTATGGAACGCCGGATCTACATAAACTCAAATATTTGAAGAGCTCTTCAAATATTTAGAGAGCTCTTCAAATAATTAGAGAGCTCTCCAATTGAATTAATGATATCATCAATTCAATTGGAGAGCTCTCTAATTGATTTGCAGACCTCTCTAATTCAATTGAAGATATCTCCAAATCAACAATTCATTTGTTGCTCTCACTAATTGAATTAGAGAGCTCTCCAAATCAATTGGAGATATCTTTAATTCAATTAGAGAGAGCAACAAATGAATTGGAGATATCTCCAATTCCTCCAAATTAAACATATCCATAATTGATTTGGAGATATCACCAATTGAATTGCAGAGCTCTCCAATTGATTTGAAGATATCTCTAATTGATTTGGAGATATCTTCAATTAAGTTGATTTGGAGATATCTTCAATTGAAATAGAGAGCTCTCCAATTCAATTGAAGAGCTCTTCAATTGAATTAATGATATCATCAATTCAATTGGAGATCTCTCTAAATATTTGAAGAGCTCTTCAAATATTTGAGTTTATGTAGATTTGGCGTTCCATAGCGCAGGCTTACCCGGATAGTCACTTTTCGCCTCCTGTGGATTTCCTGTTTCAGGAATCATTACTCTATACCGCTATACCCCTGGGACAGAATGTGTCGGCCCGGATCAGTCTGCGCGGACTGCGCAGGCTGCTCTGGGTCGATACATTACGCAGATGCCATAATGTTGGTTTTCTCGAGGGACGGCTCATATGTGTATACACAAAGCCTCACCAGAGTCCTTACAGTGCGGGTAGACGTAAACACGTCTTCTGAAATATATAAACTACTCCGATGCAACCTTGTTCTCGTTCTTGATTATAGAGACCAATTGCTCTGATTGAGTATAAGCTTATTAGCGTGTACATGCATTTCTTGGAAAGACCAGTACTTGACCTCTAGTGTAAGGGAAGACACTTAAAAGTGATTTATGCCTAAGAGGAGATAAGACCCTAAGTCGCTGGAGCTGACTCTTATTGAAAGAGACTAGTTGGTATAACTTAAGCTTCCCCTATACCCTCAGGAGAAGACAAAATAGGATGTTTAAATAAAACGTTCACAAACTATAATTGACGTTATTCCATTCAAATTTCGTATTCCAACTAGAGGTTAATGTTCGTCTTCTTGCGACATCCAGTTAACGCTTTCCTACCTGCAGGCGCCGCGACATCCAGTTAATCCTCTTCTACCTGCAGGCGCCGCAACATCCAAGTAACCCTTTCCTACCCGCAGGCGCTGCGACATCCAGTTAACCATTTCCTATCTGCAGGCGCTGCGACATCCAGTAAACCCTTTCCTACCTGCAGGCACCGCGACATCCAGTTAACCCTTTCATAACTGAAGGCACCGCGACATCCAGTTAACCCTTTCCTATCTGCAGGCACCGCGACATCCAGTTAACCCTTTCCTACCTGCAGGCACCGCGACATCGAGTTAACCCTTTCCTATCTGCAGGCGCTGCGACATCCAGTAAACCCTTTCCTACCTGCAGTCACCGCGACATCAAGTTAACCCTTTCCTACCCACAGGCGCTGCGACATCCAGTTAACGCTTTCCTACATGCAGGCGCTGCGACATCCAGTTAACCCTTTCCTACCCGCAGGCGCTGCGACATCCGGTTAACCATTTCCTACATGCAGGCGCTGCGACATCCGGTTAACCCTTTCCTACCCGCAGGCGCTACGACATCCGGTTAATCATTTCCTACATGCAGGCGCTGCGACATCCAGTAACCCGGCACCGCGACATCGAGTTAACCTTTTCCTACCTGCAGGCACCGCGACATCCGGTTAACCCTTTCCTACCCGCAGGCGCTGCGACATCCGGTTAACCTTTTTCTACATGCAGGCGCTGCGACATCCAGTTAACCCGGCACCGCGACATCCAGTTAACCCTTTCCTACCTGCAGGCACCGCGACATCTAGTTAACCCTTTCCTACCTGCAGGCACTGCGACATCCAGTTAACCCTTTCCTACCTACAGGCACCGCGACACCAAGTTAGCCCTTTCCTACATGCAGGCACCGCGACATCCAGTTAACCATTGTATTCATGCATGCGCATTTTGCTGCATCTGCAGCAGAAGACTTTATGGAAACATATTAGCAACATTACAAATTGCACACAAAGAATTGCACACAAAGAACAAGTTCTTCTTTTGCTACAAATTCTTCTTTTGCTACAATTTTCCAACTATATTCAATAACTATACTTTCATTTATATAAATTTTCTATAATCTAACTCGATGTTTTCTTCGTTCGTATATATATGATTGTTCTATTTTACATGTTCATATATCTACATGAGTATATGTCTACTATATAGGCTAATATCTTCGCATGAATTAATTAATGTATTCATTCTCTGCCCGTCGAGTCCCGGTAGCTCAGTCGGTAACGACGCGGGCTGTCAATCCAGGGGTTGTGAGTTCGAATCCCGGCTCGGCCAACTTTCTTTCCGACGATTGACAAAAGTCATTGCGACATGCGTCATTCGTCTTCCACCAATGGGCTAAGTCTATGTGGAAAGGCAGCCAGTTGCTTGGGAAGATAGTTGTGTAGAGTACTGGTGTGGGAAAACCAGGAAACACATGAGTAGGTGAACTGGCCGCCGTGATATAACTGGGATATTGTTAAAAACGGCGTTAAACCCCAATCAATCAATCAATCAATCATTCTCTGCCCAACCAACTGAGCGGGGTTTTTTAAAATTGTATCTGGAAAAAGTGTTCTATGCAATTGTGATCCTCCTGCACACAAGTATGTTGCATATATGTGACTGATGCACCAATGGTCACTACATACTGAATTATAACTGTCCTTATTGTGATTTCTAAGCGCGCCTGATGTGTACAAGGTATAATTGATTCTCCATCGTAAGTTTTCGTGCCTTAATATATATATAGTTATATATGTATTTATCGACGATAGTGTATACACACATGTAAAGTGGGGAATGACCATATAAGGATTTGTTTGTTTAGTCTATTGTATTGTATGTTGGCGGGAAAAGTAAGCTCGTGCAAAGCAGGCTGTGTGTACTGTACACGCGGTTGATGGTCATTCTAACCACAGGAGCTTGACTCATGAAAAAAAAATCCACCAATACTATATATATAGTATTGGTGGATTTTTTTTTTTCGGATTTTTTTTTTTTCATGAGTCAAGCTCCTGTGATTCTAACTGTACAGACCGTTATCGAATTTCCAAGTTTCCTCTGGGCAAAATACATGTTCTAGTCAAAGTACTGGTTGGTTTTACACAGACATAAGAGAACTACTTTATAATTTCTGATACAACTTACAAGTTATTATGTTTATCAGGGGCGTAGCTTTGCAATAATCAATGTGTAGGCCGTCTCGTGAGAAAATCAACATTGTGGACTCTGCGTAAAGTATCGACCCCGATCAGCCTAAGCATGCCAAACAGGCCTACTCGGATAGACACTTTTCGCCTCCTGTGGATTTTCTGTTTCAGGAATAACTACTCTATACACCTATCCCCCTACGACGGAATGTGTCGGCCGGATCAGTCTGCGCGGACAGCGCAGGCTGATCTGGTCGATATATTACGCAGATGTTTATATAGAGCTGAAAACATTGATTGATAAAATGATAATGCTTATTTTGACATCCAACGTAGCCCGCTGCATAGGCAACACAAGTTGTCTGCCGATGATCATAATTGACCGATTGTCTGACAAAATATTTTTAAAAAAAAGTCCTGCTTTGAAATCGTCTGTGAGAAAAACATGCAACATCCGAAAATAGGTAGCTTTTACTTTTGATAGAGAGTTGAACGTGATAGCAGTGAAAAAGAAAGTGCTTGTTTTGATTATTTGACTCTTCTATACCCGATATGTTTTCAAAAACATTGCAGAGTCTATCAAACAGAGCGTCATATATAAGGCTGTGGTCGAGTGGTTAGCGTCGGGATTTCGAAACCGGGTGTCCCGGGTTCGATCCCCAGTCGCGGCACTACGGTCATGGTGGAGTGCCCTTGGGCAAGGCACATTTTCTAGCCTAGTACTGGTTTGTTTACCCAGGGATCATGAATAATTAAATTTAATTGCGCGCTAAATGACCTTAGCTGTCGATGCGCCATAAAACAATATAAGAAGAGCATTTCTAACTCCAACATCCTATTTGACCCTTAAACCCTATAGTGTGGGTACATGTAGCATAGGTTATATAATTGAGCCGTTCCACGAGAAAACTAGCGCTATGGACTCTGCGTAATGTATCGATCTAGATCAGCCTGCGCAGTCCGTCACATTCCGTCTCAGGGGGGATAGAGGTATAAAGAAATGATTCCTGAAACAGAAAATCCACAGGAGGCGAAAAGCGTTTGTCCGGTTGAGCCTGCGAGGCTTGCTTAGTCTGATCCGTGTCGATACTTTACGCAGAGGAGTCCACAATGTTAGTTTTCTCGTGTAACGGCTCATATTGTTGTGAAAAGACCAGTTTAGTTCTCCTCCTTATCTAGAGTTGCGGCGACATTCTTTCGGGCGATGTTTTCCATTGCCTCTCACCTCTGATCTATGTGAGAAAGTAGTCAGTGGCTCGAAAGAATGTTGTGTAAGTACTGGTGTGGGAAAGCAGGAAAACATGGGTAGGTGCACTGACCGCCGTGATATGACCAAAGCTGTTGAAAGCGGCGTTAAACTCCAAACAAACAAACAAATCCTTATCTAGACCTCTGATCAAGGAAAGGGTTATGATGTTGATATAGGAGGGGTGTTTAAAGGGCAATTACTAAAGGCGACGAAGTGTAATAAATCCTATGTGAATTCAATATACCTTATGACAAACAACCATTCCTTATTTATGTTGTTTACAATCATACTGTTTTTCACGAATAGAAATCGAACTTAGACATGAAGGCGTTGTTTTTTAATATATAAACAGCATACTGTATGTTTTCAGACGGAAGAATATCTTTCTGAAAAAAAGGTAGAAATTGATTTGTTTCATAAAGATTGTATATGCATTAGGGTCATCAAGCGATAGTATATTGGAGATAAGGTTTAACACGTCATTAACATATATATCGATATTTCTTTGTATCAAAGACGTTCGTCTTTGTAAACTTTTAAAATGTTTTTAACCCCCCCCCCCCCTCCCATCTCTCTCTCTCTCTCTCTCTCTCTATCTCTCTCTCTCTCTCTCTCTCTCTCTCTCTCTCTCTCTGTCTCTATCTCTATATCGTCTATCTGTCTGTCTGTCTGTCTGTCTGTCTGTCTGTCTGTCTGTCTGTCTGTCTGTCTGTCTGTCTCTCTCTCTCTCTCTCTCTCTCTCTCTCTCTCTCTCTCTCTCCTCTCTCTCTCTCTCTCTCTCTCTCTCTGTGTGTGTGTCTCTCTCTGTCTCTCTGTCTCTCTCTCTCTCTGTCTCTCTGTCTCTCTGTCTCTCTCTCTCTCTCTCTCTCTGTCTCTCTGTCTCTCTCTCTCGCTCTCTCTCTCTCTGTCTCTCTATCTATCTATCTATCTATCTATCTATCTCTCTCTCTCTCTCTCTATCTATCTCTCTCTGTCTCTCTATTTATCTCTCTGTCTCTCTGTCTCTTTCTCTGTCGCTCTTTCTCTGTCGCTCTCTCTGTCTCTCTGTCTCTCTGTCTCTTTCTATCTCTCTGTCTCTGTCTCTCTCTCTGTCTCTGCCTCTCTCTGTCTCTGTCTCTCTCTCTCTCTGTCTCTGTCTCTCTCTCTCTCTCTCTCTCTCTCTCTCTCTCTCTCTCTCTCTCTCTCTCTCTCTCTCTGTCTCTCTCTCTCCTGTCTCTCTCTCTCTCTCTCTGTCTCTCTCTCTGTGTTTTTGTATGTCTGTCTGTCTGTCTGTCTGTATGTATGTATGTCTGTCTGTCTGTCTGTCTGTCTGTCTGTCTGTCTGTCTGTCCTGTCTCTCTGTCTGTCTGTCTCTCTCTATCTGGTCTCTGTTGAAATGGCGTAAAAACACAATTCAAACAACAAACGTAATCGACAAACGGGTCAATCATGTAGTCTATGATTTGTATTGCAGGTCGTTGCTAACCAGATCAAGACAGACACATTCTGTGAAAATGGCATCTATACAACAGCCTATATTATTTTTATCACACGGTGCTGGACCATCGTTCTTTTTGGATGCACGTAAACTCCCAATGATGAAAGGTTTGGACAAAAATTCAAAGGCAGCGGAATTTCTTCTCAATCTCGTAAAAACAGTAAAGCTACGTAGGCCAAGGGCCATTCTGGTCCTCAGTGCGCACTGGGAAGAGCCAACGTGTAAAGTCCAAGTCACGGAAAAGCCGCAGTTGTATTACGATTACGGGGGATTTCCCTCGGAGACTTACAATATCTCATGGCCAGTGCCCGGATCACCAGATCTCGCGAGACGTGCCAAAAATGTGTTAGAATCTTGCGGTATACCGTGTGAAGAGATTTCAAACCGAGGACTTGATCATGGAGTCTTTGTACCACTAAAATTAGTGTTTCCTGACGCGGATATTCCAGGTAGGTTGACGGTGAACTTTTTATGTCTTTGTACGTGTTACATCTGCCTAACTGAGACTGAGCCAGTGAAAACGTCCTCCTTCTGAGCGAGAATCATTGGCTCAATTCCAGATGTGGTCATACCAATGACTTTAAAGAATGGTAGTAGTAACTCCCCGCATTGAATCTCGGGTTTACGTGGGTAATGAAATATAATGATATAATGATTGTCAGGATAAATATACCGGTAGAAAAGGAAATTTTCATCTGGAAACGCGGGGAAGTGATGTCAAAATTCGAAACAGTAGGCTCTACTGAGAGCGCTTTTAAAACCATTGAAACGAAAAAAAAGTACGTTTTATCGCGGATTCAAACAGGTTCGACTTGATACAGCAGTATATACGAGAGCCATTTAAACATAGTGGACTTTTTAAAATAACAAATACAGTTTTGACGTCTTTTCATAATATTAGGTGAAACTATTTGAATTGATCACCCTTTTTAGCTCGCCTATTCGAAGAAATAGGGGAGCTTATGTTATCACCCCGGCGTTGGCGTTGGCGTTGGCGTCCGCGTTGCCAGCTTGGTCAAACCTTTGCGTGCAAGGCCTTTTCTCAGACACTGTGTATGCTGTTGCTTTGAAACTTCACACACTTATTCAGGATCATTAGGGGGACCTTGTATGTCAAGTCCCATAACTCTGGAATGGATTTTGACTGAATTGTGCCCCTTTTTGGACTTAGAAATTTGGTCAAACCTTTGCGTGCAAGGCCTTTTCTCAGACACTGTGTATGCTGTTGCTTTCAAACTTCACACACTTATTCAGGGTCATTATGGGACACTGTATGTCAAGTCCCATAACTCTGGAATGGATTTTGACTGAATTGTGCCCCTTTTTCGACTTAGAATTTTGGTCAAACCTTTGCGTGCAAGGCCTTTTCTCAGACACTGTGTATGCTGTTGCTTTGAAACTTCACACACTTATTCAGGATCAATTCAGGATCATTAGGGGACCTTGTATGTCAAGTCCCATAACTCTGAAATGGATTTTGACTGAATTGTGCCCCTTTTTGGACTTAGAAATTGGGTCAAACCTTTGCGTGCAAGGCCTTTTCTCAGACACTGTGTATGCTGTTGCTTTCAAACTTCACACACTTATTCAGGGTCATTAGGGGACCTTGTATGTCAAGTCCCATAACTCTGGAATGGATTTTGAATGAATTGTGCCCCTTTTTCGACTTAGAATTTTGGTCAAACCTATGCGTGCAAGGCCTTTTCTCAGACACTGTGTATGCTGTTGCTTTGAAACTTCACACACTTATTCAGGATCATTAGGGGACCTTGTATGTCAAGTCCCATAACTCTGGAATGGATTTTGAATGAATTGTCCCACTTTTTGGACTTAGAAATTGGGTCAAATCTTTGCGTGCAAGGCCTTTTCTCAGACACTGTGTATGCTGTTGCTTTCAAACTTCACACACTTATTCAGGGTCATTAGGGGACCTTGTATGTCAAGTCCCATAACTCTGGAATGGATTTTGACTGAATTGTGCCCCTTTTTCGACTTAGAATTTTGGTCAAACCTTTGCGTGCAAGGCCTTTTCTCAGACACTGTGTATGCTGTTGCTTTGAAACTTCACACACTTATTCAGGATCATTAGGGGACCTTGTATGGCGTTGGTATCAGCGTTGCCAGGTTAAGATTTGCATGCAAGTATTGAACATTTGTGATATCTTGCAATAAATAATAGTGTGTGGTTTTATCTGATACTGATACTGTAAGTCTTCGGTATTATGTTCACTATTGGCATACATCGTATATAAACCAATTTACAGATTTAAAAGGCCTGTATGGACTTGGTTAACATTTGCATGGAAGTATTGAAAAGGTGTATTATCTTGCAATAGGTGATACTGTGTGACTTTACCTAATGCTATAACTGTTCTGAAGTAGGCCCTGATAGACGATGGCCCTGATAGGCGAGCTATATTGTCCTCCGACAACTCTTGTTAATGTTTAGAACTTTCTCTTCATTGCTAGGCTACCCTCTATATACCCGGAGAGAGACGAGAATGGAATAACAGTGTATATACAACAAGACACCTTTTAATTAACCCTTTCCCTCATATAGACGCTTTCTGCCGCCTCTGCAGCAGACGTGTTTAGCTCGACTATTCGAAGAATATGAGAGCTATATACTACTCATCCAGGCGTCGGCGTCCACGTCACACCTTGGTTAAGTACTTAACTACTACATGTCTTGCATTGAAACTTTCTACAACCCTACCCCACTATCACACATATGTAGATTATCAAGTTAGATAACTCTATCCTGCATGTTAAGCAAGTTATGGCCCTTTTGTTACTTAGAAATTTTGGTTAAAGTTTTGCGTGCAACTACATTAAGAGACCATTATCTTAGTAACTGCTTGATGCATTGAATTGAAACTTTATACAACCCTTCCCAACCATCACACCTATGTAAACAATTAAGTATGATAACTCTATCCAGTATATTTTGCGATTTATGGTCCCCTTTTTTAACTAGAAATGTGGTTAATGTTTTGCATGCAACCATTAAGAGTCGATATCGTAGTGAATTTGCTTAAGAACGTTATACAACCCCTCCCAACTATCACATCTATGTTGATTTTCTAGTTAAATAACCCTGCATTTTATATTTAGTCCTTTTTTGGACTTATAAATTATTGTTAAAGTCGTGCATGCATCTACTTAAGAGACCATATCTTAGTAACTACTTGATACATTGCATTGAAACTGTATACAGCCCTTCCAAACCATCACACCTATGTTAATAATTAAGTACGATAACTATCCAGCATTTTATGCAAGTTATGGCCCTTTTTGGACTTAAAAATTCTGGTCAAAGTTTTGCAACTACATTTAGAGTGTAATCTCAGTAACAACTTCAAGCATTGTATTGAAACTTTATACAACCTTTCCCAATTTCACAACTATATACACAACCAATTAAGATCTATCCTGCATATGGTGCCATTAGCTCGCCTATTCGAAGAAATAGGGGAGCTTAATCACCCCGGCCTCCGCGTTGGCGTATGCGTTGCCAGCTTGGTCAAACCTTTGCGTGCAAGGCCTTTTCTCAGACACTGTGTATGCTGTTGCTTTGAAACTTCACACACTTATTCAGGGTCCATAGATGACCTTGTATGTCAAGTCCCATAACTCTGGAATGGATTTTGACTGAATTGTGTCCCTTCTTGGACTTAGAATTTTGGTCAAACCTTTGCGTACAATGCCTTTTCTTAACCACTGTGTATGCTGTTGCTTATCGTATATAAACACATTTACAGATTAAAAAGGCCCACAAAGGGCCTGTATGAACTTGGTTAACATTTGCATGCAAGTATTGAAAAGGTGTTTTATCTTGCAATAGGTGATACTGTGTGACTTTACATAATGCTATATCTGTTATGAAGTAGGCCCTGATAGATAAACTATGGTTAAAGGTTTGCGTGCAACTACATTAAGAGTCCATATCTTAGTAACTACTTGATGCATTCCATTGAAACGTTATACAACCCTTCCCAACCATCACCCCTATGCAAATAATCAAGTTAAATAACTCTATCCTGCATATTATGCAAATTGTCACCCTTAAAAAAAGTGTGGTTAATGTTTTGCATGCAACTACATAAGAGTCCCTTATCTCAGTAACTTAAATATGCGGTGCAATAGTGGAGCGCGCTGTCCTCCGACAGCTCTTGTTTGAAAACATTGTGGCATTGTGGCAAAAGTGGGAAATTGCTCATAAGGAGCAATTTCTCCTTTTGCCACAATATTTTCAACTTGATTTAATGATAGTTCTTTCATAAACAGAGTGTTTCAATATTTTAAATGTTTTGAAATTCGTCTGCTGCAGATTTGTTGTATGTGGGAATAGGTTAAGAGTTGCTCATTTTACTTTTGAACTTTGCATAAAATATTAAAACTAATCGTCCTTAAAAATTTTATGCCAGTATTTCAGGTTTCATTGTCATCCAGTTCAAACATCGAAGACAATCTTAAAATCGGCGAGGCACTCTCTGAACTCTCTGGCGAAGACATTCTCATCATCGGTAGCGGGTTTGCAACCCACTCCGGACTTAGGGACGTTTCGACGGCACAGTGGGCTCTGGATTTCAAGCGACTTCTGAATGACGTCGTCAGTAATCCGAAATACACACCGGAAGAGAGAAGAACGAAGTACATAGAATTGACTTTAGAACCATCTTTTCGAAAAGCTCATCCGAGTCTAGACCATTTTTTACCGATCGTGATGTGCGCGGCCGCAGCCGGATACAGACCGGCTAATATCATCTACTCCGATTTTGTGAAATCTCTATTAGTGGAACATTATCTTTTCCCGACTTCTTAGTTACATCCTTCCCCATAAAGCCTATCGTCGGACACCCCCGGTAGTTACTACGCTATGCTCTAACATCTTGATGTTGGAGCATAGCGAAGTCAACTATATATATGAACCGTCCCACAAGAAAACCAACATTATGGTCTCTGCGTAATGTATCGACCCGGATCAGCCTAGTCATGCCGCGCAAGCTAACTCGGACCAACACTTTTCGCTTTCTGTGGATTTTCTGTTTCAGGAATCATTACTCTTTACCTCTATCCCACTGAGACGGAATATGTCGGCCCGGATTAGAATGCGCGGACTGCGATACATTACGCAGAATCCATAATGTTTGTTTTCTCGTGGAACGGCTCATATATATATACCGTGGGTGTCCGAAGGCATGAAAGCAGACGCTCTTCTAATCATTTCGTAATATTCCGTTTTTGGGAACGGCAAAATAAATTCCACATTATATAATTGCACTATTTGACAATTAAATGATTTATTTACATTATCTTAATGTATTATACATTTGCTTCCAATTTTAACACATCTACAGCAGACGACTTTTGAAAACTTTGTAGCAAAAGGCGAAATTAGTTCTAGATTTGCCACGATGTTACATTCGATTTATTATGAATGTAAGTTCTAAATTAAACTACAGTCATGATTATATCACGGCGACAGTTCACTTAGTCATGATCCCAGGGTAAACAAACCAGTACTAGGCTAGAAAATGTGCCTTGTCCAATGGAACTCCACCATGACCGTAGTGCCGCGGCTGGGGATTGAACCCGGGACACTCGGTTTCGAAATCACTCGACCACAGCGGATTCCTCGCTCAAAAACATACATTTATATACTATAGGGCTGGCGCCGTATACACGTGATATCCCGTATATAGTCAAACCCTCAATGGATCACGTGTATATCTATAACCTCATTGTGTTACACTAATCACACTCGCTCGTATATACAATATACGTACATAGGATTGGTGGGAAATGTAATACAAAATAAAACAACATTTTAAAATTCTTCGGGAATTCAAACAGTGCGTCTTTTTATATACTCTTGAACACAGACCTTCGTTTTCGGTCATGGTAATTGGGATCAAATTATGAACTTTTACTTTCATAGTCGGATTTTGGCACCAAATAAATGGCGACCAGGGAAGACTCTGATCAGTCACGGCGCATCTTATTTAGTATGTTCAAAACGTTTTGCACATGCTGAAAAGGCTACACCTGCTCGTCTATGCTTAACTCTTCCAGCGCCGAATTGTTTAAAGTAGACTCTACCATGTTCAATATTCGACGACTCTTTTTTCATGTTATAGGATTTTTTGGAATAGTTCGGTAACTAAAAGCCAAACAATGCTGACTTCAGGTGAGCCAGCACGTTATGAGCTGACTCATCGGAATCT